>JAIUZE010035232.1:0-19492 GCA_022085475.1 Heliosperma pusillum | reverse complement strand
CGGTTTTTATCAAATAAAAACCAACTAAAATAGTAAAATGATGAAACAAATTTTAAAATTTTACCAGGATGATATAAATAATATTTTAAAATGTACAAAAAATTTTGAACTCCAGAAAGTCTCGTTTCAATTTTAAGAACAAAATAACTCCTTTAAATTGATTTTTATCCAATAAAAATCAATAACCATGCAATACATGACTAAATGTCACGAAAAATTACATACAATATTTACACCATGCATGTGAGAACATATTAAAAATTTGAGGCCAGATTCACCCAATGCAACTATTTTTTTAGTTAACTTTTAACATAAAACCGCATGCTAACTCGATAATAAAGGCCATAAATCATAATAAATAGCAAAATAATTCGTAAATTCACCAAATTTGACCACAAACATTTTGAGATCAGTAGGTATGCATGCAAATCAGAAAATTTCGTGAAAACCATTTTTAACATAAATTTTCGATTTTTACTCAAGTTATCGTATAACCCGATTTTAATGCTTAAAATCAACATGCATATTAAAAGCTAGCTCTGATACCACATGATAGTTCATAGACCCTAATTAGACTCCTCTAATTAGTTACTAAATTACTTATTAATTTAGTGTTTAATAATGATCTATGTAACATGCATGCAAATTAAAATGCATAATAAAAGGTAAGAAGAAATTTCCTTACATTGGGAAAATTTCGGTTTTATGGGCACAACAAGAAACACCTTTCTTGTTGTTCTTGTGCTAGAATGAAAAAGATGATCCTCCTTGTAATCTTCAAAGTAGAAGACCTCCTTTAAGAAGCACCCAAGAGAAAACCCAAAATAATCACTTGGTTTTTTGACTAGAAACACAAGTGAAAAGATGAACTAATATTAGATTTTATTACTACTCTAGTAATAGGAAAATATTAGTATTTGAGAGGTTTTTAGTGAGAAGAGGATTTTAGTGAGATAAGCATTCAAAACAAGAATGAACAAGTAAGCAAAATGAACAACAAAGTTGTCCTTTTAAGGACACTATGGTCCGGCTATAGCAAGCCTATGTGGCCTCTTATTTTGCTTAAAATAATCCCATGCAATTACTTTGAGTGTAGTAGTGAATAAGATCATGATCATGTGTCATAAACATGACATGATCACATGTTGTAGTATGATACAAGAAACAACAACTATCATGTTATACACTACATGATTTCGGCTCTTACTAGTGTCATGTGGTCCATTTTGATTTTTGATATTTGTCCCACAAATACTTATAATCACATGATTAATTATCTTGTATAATTAAGGATTAATTTGATCATATAACAATTTTATGACTCAAATTAATAAATAATATACACTTAACTTTTAAGTGATATTTTATCATTATATCAATCTATAATGGGTCCCACAATGCCTAGTTAGTTTATTTTACAACTCCTTGTAAATATAATTAACTAATCACCTCTACCTCAAAGAATATGCATAACCTCAACTAATTTAATGAATTAACTATTAATCATTAAATTAAATATTATTTAATCGTATTAAAATAAACGTGAAATTTATCAGTCAATTAGATCGTAAATTGACTATAACTTTCCGGAATGAGTTCGTAACTCAATTTCCAATAATTAACTCTCGTAACTAAACATATATCAAATATATATGTAAAGTACTAATTAATATGTATCGTATACAAATAATTAGATGTCTGTTTGGGTCTCATCCTATAGGTGTGACCGAAAGGGGTCAGTTGATTACCGCCGTCATACGACAATAACGTCTAACTCTAGTCAGCTGACCGTTATCGATTTACGTTAATCAACTGACGTGGAGTATCAAAATACCAGTCATCCCACTAATATTCCAAAATGAGATTTATAATGTAAATGCACTATTGTGGAGGACACTTGCTCCAACACTTTTGTACAAGGCAGTTGTTAATTGAATGAAAAACTTGAGCATTGTTCTCATTTCTAAAATCTTTCCAACTTGTGCTTTGCTTAGTTGAAAGTCAGGCCAGATAACATCATGTGCTAGGCTGTGGTTGTTGATCTAAGTCTGTGGCAAGTTAGATATCCCTGTGCTTAGACTGTGGGGTGTTTGCTTGTTGTTTAGTTCAAGTCTACTTACCTGTGCTTGGCTGTGGTAAGGAGTCTTAGCTAGTCTAGTTTGTTGTTTGATTCCCTGTGTTGAGCTACGGGAGTTAAGTGACACCCATATCCTGTGCTAGTCAAGATTCAAGGGTCCAAATCCATACACACCCCTATAATATCACTGCAGTTGCGGTAGTAGAAAGCTCGATCCTCGTCATCTTTGATAAGCCTCGGAGCAAAATGAGCAAGCTGGTTGAACTCCGTAGTGAAGTCTTTTGCCGACAAGTTACCTTGCTTGAAGTCAATAAATTCCTTGAGCCTTTGTTGCTTTAGCTCCTTGGGATAAAATCGGCCTTCAACTAGAGCTTTGAAACAAGCCAAATTGAAATCATCTTCAAGAGTAGCGGTGGTGCTAGTAATCGCCCACCAATTATCTGCTTCCCTTACAAGGAAGTGCTTGGCAATCCTTACCTTGTCCTCTTCACGGACTTGGTATAGATCAAATTGCATCTCCATTTCTCGGAACCATTCTGATAGCTCGGTAGGGTCTGGCTCTCCACCGTAAGGTATAATCTTACTCCTAGTTATTTGGCTTGCCACCCAAGCGTAGCCTCCTTGGTGGTTATCTTCTCTACGAGGGGGAACTTGGTTGGCTAGAGCAATAGCCGCATCTTGTTGATTCTTCAACACTTGCGTAAGAGCTTCTAGCATAACATTCTCTACTACTCGAGGTCTAACCATCTTCATAAGAAACAAAAACAACACAAGTTAATCCTAACACTTAGCATGAACAAATAGACTACCAAGTAAAATCCTTAACTTCTACCCATCTCTCATTTATTATTTCAAGGTCAAGTAGTTTAAGTTTAGGGATCACGTGTGTGCGTCGGGAGCGATAAAGCTCTGATACCAACTGTGACAACCCTCGCGAATGTGGAAATAAAACATACAAGCATGTGATTAATATAGCGGAAAATACGGTGTTTTTAAAACTTTTCACATGCAAATAGAAAGGTACGAGGAATGTCAATAATTACAAACCAAAATATAAAATACTACAAGAGACGTAGTCTCTCAAAATGGTATCCAACATCAAAGTTAATAGCAACTAGCTAAACAACGTCTAAAGGTGACTCATCCAGGCCAATGCCCGCTAGCTCACACCCGAACCCAAAATACCACAAGCAAAAAGCCATCCAAGCAAGCAACCTGTTCATCCATGAAAAACAGGAACGCCACAAACAGTGGGGCTTAACTCCGGGTTCTCCCAGCCATATCACAATAAACGTACATAAACGGAAATACAAAAGTACAAGCATACATATATAGATATACATGTGAAATAAAAGAAGGATAAATAGGCAATTCAATATATAAAGATAAGAGCATATGAAGTACAAATCCGTAACCATCATATTATAGAAAGACTCGGGGATGACACTCTTAGGCAACCATACACACTCACTAGGGCTTGCATCTCACCGTTAGCGGCATAAGTTTGATAAGATTGAGACTCGACAAACAAACTATGCTAAGTCATCCAAAGATCATGAATAATCAATCATATAATCATCCAACCAAACGTACAATACGTTGACGACATCTCTCACGGTAAATGATACGCACTAGCACCGTGTACATGCAAGTATGATTAAAAGGCATCCAGGGGATAAGACATTTCCCTGAACGCATACACGATGCTACATTTCGTATATGTAGACTAATTTCCTCCTGGTAGGACGACGATATAAATACCCGGTCCTAGTCTAAACCTGGCCAGACTCTCGGAATAAACCATTTTCCGATTCGATAAGCGATGACATTTCGCATCCAAGACTCGGTCAATCATAGACGCCGAGTACCCCAAATTCGGTCCACCTTCACGAAAGAGGCACAAAAGAGCACAAGCCTCATAACAAGCGGTACGCTACATGCAAATGACACCACCTCGCAAGTATACAACATTTGACAGCCGGGTCGATCAACGCAAAGCGTTCGCCTCCCAACAACGTCGTCATATGCCCACTAACACATGCAATTAAGCAGTAAGGATACACTCTCCGTTCCGACATTCCAGCCTTACGAACGTGAAGGTAGCCAAGGGAATGAGAGTACAAAGTACATAGAAAATTAGTGCTCAAACCGTAACATTTGTAAAACCGACTCAAAGTGGGACATATCAAAAACCGTCACAAAACATGTGATACAAGCGAAGGGATTATCATATATTTGAAACATTAATATTTAAAGTCAACTTATAGGGTCAAACCCGGAAGTCAACAAAAGTCAAAGTCAAACCCGAGACCCAAGACCCAAACCCGAAAATTGGAGTGGGCTACAAACAAATCATCAATGCAAGAAGACTAAGTCCAAAGGGTCAAGTAAAGTCAAGGCGGGAACTAGAATTCAAAGGGTCGACTTTGGGAAAAACTTGCAGCAAGAAACGCTGCCAGCGCCAGGGAACGCTGCCAGCGTCCTGGTCTCAGACACGCGATCCTTCATATTTCGACTTGTCAATAACATACAACAATCATCATTTATCATCACAAACCATCAACTCTCATATCAATTATCAACTAACAACAACCATCATCGACAACACAATTCCTATGATTACTAACCTTATTCTAAATACGATTTCTAACATAGAAAACACATTAAAACACGTAAATGATATCGAGTAACCTTTCACCGTTACCTTTTCGCGTCTTCAATCCGCGTCGATGTCCTCTTCTATCAAGAAGTAGTCTTTGTCGGGGTCTTGGAGGTCACCACCTACAATTAGATAATAAAAGATGAATATAATTCACCTTTGAGAAAGACGGATAAATTGAAAAGCGAGAAAGACGGTAATTTTATTACCAATACAGATAGAGAACGATGAGAGGGAAAGAATAAGACGAACTTTAGTGAATTTGAGCGAGCAACGAAGGAGTAGAATCGATATTAAATTGAGCAAATATGGAGGTTAGGGTTTTTGGTGTTTACTTGGTGTGGAAGAAGAAAATTGAATGTGAGGGAGTTAGGGTTATGAGGGAGTATATGAAGGAGTAAGTGGAAAACATGAGAAAAAGCCCAAAAACGTCGTCGTAAGACGTAACTTACTCGAAATCTCGCGTAAAGTCCAAATACGAACTCGGAAATTCTAAATTAGACACGGAAAATTTAATTCTAAACTAAAACTAAATTTCGCTGAAAAGTATCCGTATAATATTTTTACTATAAAAATAGGGTACATTTGCGGGTGTTACAATGAAGGCCATCATAGATGAAGCGATGATGAAGAGTCCCCCTCCTTCCTTCTCGCCTAGGCCAAATTTCTATGGAAAAAGGTCGTTTACTCCTTCGTCATCCAATGCTTATGCCAACAAGTGAAGATCGAACACAAGAGGCTCGGTGGATTGCTACAACCGTTGGATATTCCACTATGGAAGTGGGAATCTATTTCTATGGATTTTGTCATGGCTTTGCCAAGAACCGTTGGAAGTAAAGATGCCGTTTGGGTTATTGTTGATCGTTTGACCAAGAGTGCCAGATTCATTCTGATTAAAGAGACTTGGAGTTTAGATCAACTAGCGAAAGCCTGTGTTGATGAGATTGTTAGATATCATGGTGTTCCCAAGGAGATCATATCCGACCGAGATCCGAGGTGTTGTCCGAGATTTTGGAAGGCCTTAGAAGAAGCCATGGGTAGTAAGTTGTTGATGAGTACCGCATTTCATGCCGCTACCGATGGTTAGACCGAGAGCACTATTGAGACTTTAGAAGACTTGCTTAGGGCTTGTGCACTCGATTTTCAACCTAATTGGGAAAAGAGTCTACCGTTGGTGGAGTTTTCTTACAACAATAGTTATCATGCCTCGATCAAGATGGCTCCTTACGAAGCTCTCTATGGAAGAAAATGCCGAAGTTCTATTTGTTGGGATCAATTGAGTGATGTTCGTGACTTAGGTCCCGATGTTCTTGTTGAAACCATTGATCATGTGAAGGTCATTCGTGATAGAATGAAAGCCGCTCAAGACCGACAAAAATCTTATGCCGATGTTCGGAGAAGACCGTTGGAATTTGATGTTTGAGATAAAGTGTTCTTGAAAGTATCTCCGATGAAGGGTGTTAAAAGGTTTGGTTTAAAAGGTTAAATTGAGCCCGAAATACATTGGACCCTTTGATATTGTGAAAAGAATTGGTGCCGTAGCTTACAAGTTGGACTTGCCCCCGAGTTTGAACAAAGTTCATGATGTCTTCCATGTTTCTCAATTGAGGAAGTATATTAGTGACCCAAGCCATGTTTTTAAAGCTGAAATTTCCGAGCTAGAACCAAATTTGTCCTTTGAAGAGAAGCCGATCCGCATTCTAGATCGCAAGGATAAGAAGTTGAGAAGTAAAGTGGTGCCTTTAGTGAAAATTTTGTGGAGATGTGCTAATGTTGAAGAAGAGACGTGGGAACCGGAAGCTGCTATGCGTATTAAATATCCAAGCCTATTCGATTTAGGTATCTTTCGTTCGCTTAAGTTTCGAGGGCGAAACTTTTTAAAAGGTAGAGTGATTGTAACACCTGCAAATGTACTCTATTTTTATATTAAAAATATTATGCGGATACTTTTCAGCGTAATTTTAGTTTTAGTCTAGAAATTAAATTTCCGAGTCTAATTTAGCAAATCCGAGTTCGTATTCGGACTTTACTCGAAATTCCGTGTGAGGTACGCCTTAAGGCGCTTTTGGGCTTTTTCTATGTTTTTCTACTCACTCACCTTATATCTCCCTTAAACCCTAACTCCCTCACTCACTTTTCCACTTACTCCTTCTTCCTCAACAAGTAACCAAAACCTAAACCCCATTGTTGATCAAGCTAAAAATCACCGCTACTCCTTCGTTCCTTGCTCAAATCCGCTAAATTTCGTCATAATATTCCCCTCATATCGTCCTCTATCTTAATTTGTAATAAAGTTACCGTCTTTCTCACTTTTCAATTTATCTGTCTTTCTCAAAGGTGAATTATATTCATCTTTTGTTGTATAATTGTAGGTGGAGACCTTCAAGATCTCGACAAAAACTACTACCTAGTAGAGGAGGACCTAGACAAGGATTGAAGACGCAAAAAGGTAACGGTGAAGGGTTACTCGATATCAATACGTGATTTAATGTGTTTTTGATGTTAGTAAACGTATTTAGAATAGGATGATTGTTCATAGAATTTATGTTGTTGATGATAGTGGTTGTTTGTGGATAGTTGTTATTGGCCATGGGTAGATTAATTGTTGATGTTTATTGGTGAAGTAAAGATGATTTCGTGTATATGTTGTCCCAGCCGGCTGACCGGCCGCTGGTCAGCTGACCGGCTGGGAGTTGGCTGACTTGAAATTGGCATTTTCGAAGTATATTGGTGTTATGTAAGTGATAAGTGAATATTTGTATGATTTTAATCCCCAATTTAGCTCGGTTTTGTATGTCATTTGTGCTTTGTTAAGCCATTTTGTGAGCTAATATCGTCTTCTAGGCGAATTCCATGTTTTAACCTGTTTTGTAGGCAAAGTGACGTTTCTACGCCCTTTTTCTATATTTCCGAGCATTTGCCTAGAACCCGACGATTTGAGAAGCGAGCTTGACCAAGTCAAAGGCACTCCAAGAAGGTTCACTAATCAAAAAGGAAGAAGAAGAAAAGACGATCTCGCGGTTTCAAAAGATCGATCAAATAAGCGAAGCAATCGACCTTCTACCTCAAATCCTATCATCAAACCCGACTCAAAAGGTCAATGGGGATAATGAAAGTCAAGTCAAATGCCAAGGGAGACGAAACAAAAGTCAAAACTCGAAGAAGACCACAAACCCGATCGGGTACATGGCAAATCCGATCGGATTTGTGTGGTTCTATGTACCAATGCTTCGACTTCTCAATTTTTGTCCTATATGTTAAATGCATGGATTGTTTTGCACGACACGTAGCCTATATAAAGGAGTAGGCAGCCACTTCTCTATTCACTTCTCTCTTTACATAACCCTATATTAGTCTTAGAAACCCTAGTCTCCATTTTCCCTTAAAAATCGTCTTTTACATTTCTCCTTTTATGTTTAGATCTCCATCTTCTCTTATGCCTATTTTTCTAGTTTAGAAATAATAAAAACTTCTGGTTCTTAGTTCTTTTATATTATTCAAGTATTGTAATACATGGATCGTCAAAGATATGGAAGGAAATTTCTATTTGGATATTTATATTTCATCATTATCGCTATTTGATCGTCATGTAGGTATTTCTGTTTTATCTTTTGTTTAAGTTCTTTATGTTTTTTATTTGATCATTGTTTTCTTTACATGTTGTCTTAGATTCAATTTAAATACTCGTTGTAATCATTTTATTTCATTAGATCGTTGATTTAGAATTGTTATTATCATCTTATAATATCAAAAATCAATAAACATGTCTAGCCTAGTTTTAATTGTTAAAATCAATCTAGATCTAAATACTATTATGAGTGAGTAGTCACCTTTCTAGGGTGTAGGGTAGCCATGTTAGGTTAATTAAAAGATGAAAATTGGATAAAGAAATTGTGCCTTTAAAACGTTGTGTCTATGCCTGTTTGGATTGTAACGATAGTTAACAATTTCTGGCCAAAATCATTGACTAAAATGGAATTCTTTTCAAAGGTAGAAATACGTGAATTGAATAGACAAAACATGACATGGTAGATTAGACCTAGTAAATTGCCTAAAAGCCGGCTAGACCATCTGATCTATGATTGTAATGAACACATCATTATTACGACCTCACAATGAATTATTTGCATGTTCTAAATCCAATTTCATCAATATGTTAATCTACATGTGTGAACCTACTTTCCTAGATTCTTTTTATCATTGTTAATTCATCACCTGCTTTATTGTTTTCGTTTTGATTTGCTTTTATTTTGTTTTCATTTATGCTTTTTATTAGTTTAGAAATCAAAACCTCAAAACCCAGATACCCGTTCGATAAGACCCAATTGCAAGACATTTCACATTCTATAGGAAACACCATCTCCCTGAGGATCGACGCCTACTTCCCTAATTACATTAATTTGTTGTTAGCCTAGTCTGGGTAATTATCTTTGACCAGGGCTTGCGACAGGCCCGATCAAATTTTGGCGTCGTTGCCGGGGAGCACGGCCTAGTTTGCCTCTTTTTGTGATTTTTCTTGCAATTAGTTTTGTCTAGT
This sequence comes from Heliosperma pusillum, assembly GCA_022085475.1. Taxonomy (NCBI): domain Eukaryota; kingdom Viridiplantae; phylum Streptophyta; class Magnoliopsida; order Caryophyllales; family Caryophyllaceae; genus Heliosperma; species Heliosperma pusillum. The sequence continues at coordinate 10,219 of JAIUZE010035232.1, read as the reverse complement.
CTTTAGGAATCCAAATTCCTTTAGATCTCTCTTGATTTCTCGTCTTAGTTTTTCCATCTTATGCCCAGATCTTCTAGACTAGGGACCCCTATCTCATTAGATCCCGACCTAGAAAGAACTCTGCGTAGGAGACAAGAACTATTTAACGAAATCTCAAAAGCTTCAGATACTTCAAGTTTAGACCGTATTAGTGGAAATTACTCGGATATCCTATCTAACCTTGAAGGAGAAGAAGATCCATTCTCATCTCCATTAACAAAAACCACCCAATCTTCAATTAGCATTCCATCTTCACCTTCACATTAGAAAATGGTTCGACTTTCAGACCATTCCAAACCCACCGCAGAAACACTTCCAAGGGGTATTGCTACACCCCAAATCACAACCAGAAACTTCGAAATAAAACCTGCCTTCATTAACCTTATAGAAAGAAGCCAATTTAGTGGCAATGCCACAGAAGATCCCAACCTTCACATCCAAAACTTCTGTGACTATTGCTCCACTATTAGACAAACTGGAGTCACCCAAGGGCAGATTAGAGAGATGCTCTTCTCATTCTCTTTGAGGGGTAAGGCAAAGTTGTGGATACATAGCCTTGATAAGGTTACATTAGGGATCACTGATTGGGATAGTTTAGCTCTTGCCTTCTACCAAAAGTACTTTCCTCCAGAAAAGACCGCTTTGTTGAGAAGTCAAATCACTGGTTTCCGACAAGGGGGTGATGAGAGCCTATATGAAGCTTGGGAGAGGTACAAGGACTTGCAAAGGGAGTGTCCTCATCATGGGTTAGATCCATGGCTCCTTGCCATCACATTCTATAATGGGTGTTATATAGAGTCCCGTCGTATCCTGGATTCCGCTAACAATGGAAGATTTGATCAAATTAATGTTGAAATTGCTCACACTACCATTGAATCCATGGCAATTCACGATTCTCAATATGGAAATTCCCGCTCCATACCATTGAAATCTAAGCAAGAGGACCCCACTTTGGCACTTTTACAAGCTCAAGTAGCCCTTCTCACACAAAAGCTAGAACAATTTCAATCCTCTACATTTCAACAAAGTGACAATGGTGTAAGTAAACTTGAAGCCATGATGCTACAATTGGCTCAAAGGCAAGACACCATAATAGCTCAATTCCAAGAGAGCGATCAAGCTAAGGATGCCGCCATCAAATTGTTTGAAGCTAAAATTTCCCAATATGCCTCTTCTAATACCCACCAAAAGCAAGGGCAGCTGCCTTCGCAATGTTTCCAAACTCACGAAACTGTAAATGCCATTTCCTCGAGAAGTGGTAAGCATTATGATGGGCCTTCCACTGCTATGGATGAGGAGGTGGTAGCAAAATGGTCTAAGCTTGGAGGAGGTGTCAAAAAGAAGGCTAATGATGAGCCCATGGTTGTTGATGTTGAAGATGAGGTGCCCATGTCAAAGAGGAAAGAGCCCGAGATTCCTATTGAGATCAAAGTCCCATTTCCCCAAAGATTAGCGAAGCACAAGGAGGAGGCAAAGTATGGTAAGTTCCTTGACTTCGTCAAGAATTTAAAGGTAACATTCCCTTTCATTGAATTGCTTTCCCAAGTTCCTTCTTATTCCAAGTTTATGAAGGAAGTCCTCAAAAAGAAGAGATCCTTCAATGAGATTAAGACCGTAGCTTTCACTAAAGAGTGTAGTGCACTCTTGCAAAATAAGTCTCCACCAAAACTTAAGGATCCTGGTAGTTACTCCATCCCTTGCACTATAGGCACGTATACCATTGATAAGGCCCTTTGCGACCTAGGTGCTAGTGTAAGTGTCATGCCTTTTTCTATGTTTGAAAAACTTAACATGGGTGCTTTGAAATGCACTAATATTACTTTGCAAATGGCGGACCGTTCTCTAAAACAACCTATGGGTGTTTTAGAAGATGTGCCCGTCAAAGTTGGTAAGTTTTTCATCCCCGTTGACTTTCTAGTACTTGACATGGCCGAGGACTCTAAAATCCCAATCATTTTTGGAAGACCCTTTTTGCACACCGCTGGTGCAGTTTTTGATGTCAAGAATGGGAAGTTGACATTAGAGATAGAAGATGACAAGGTGACATTTAGTAAACATTCCACCGTTAGGAGTCCCGTGTTAGAAGAGCCTTGTTATGTGCTTGATGTTGATGACTCTTCTGTTGTTTCTTCTATGCCTCGATCCTTACTGATGGATCCGTTGGAGGCACTTGTTAGTGTTGATTCTCTTGCAGGTGAGCATACTAAAAGCACTACTGCTAAAAGTGCTAGAAAGGGGCTATTCCCGGAAAAGCTTGGCAGGGATGGAGAATGTAAGGAACGCTATGATGATGAGCTCGGATGATAGTGAGCTTAGAGATAAAGGATGATCAAAGAAAGAAATGGAGTCTAGCAAGACTTTTAAATTGCGCTTCTCGGGAGGCAACCCGTGTTTCCTTTCTTTTTGCATTTTATTTTTGCTTTCCCTTTTTCGTTGTTTTGTTAGATATACTTTGCAGATGAAAGAGTTTTTGAAGAATCTATGAAGATCTTCCTTGTCAAGTCCAAAAGACTAGCTTGGGGGAGTCCGCGCTGACTAGTAAGCTTCACTCTCCTTTCATCTTTTTCCCTTTTTACCCTTCTTCCCATTGAGCATCTCGTTGCATATATATTTTGTCTTTGTGCTCACATTGAGGACAATGTGATGTTTAGCTTGGGGGAGGGATTGCATTTTCCCATTTTGCATTTTAGTTGATCATCTTTTCAAATTTTTGAATAAGAGAAAAATTTAAAAGTTTTGAACATAATTGAATGCTTTTTATGCTTTTGCTTGCTTGTTTAATATGCTTTCATGTTACATTTCCCAAACTTAGAGCTTTCAAAAGATAATGATTCAATATTTATTGAATTTTACATACATGGGGAAGTCTTGTACACAGTAGGCATGGAATGAATCTATAGATGAGTACGCTTGATCTTGACATTTGGCAAGTTACATATATTGTAAGGTAGAACCTCCTTAGACTGGTACATCAATACTCAGTCTCATTAAGGTGTGTGTAGTTCTCCTTGTGATGTGTGTCATGTCAAAACGCCTAAGTATGGTTCTCATTTCATTCCTATAAGCATTCCATGCATGATTCACTAAGATTTGAAGCCTTTTTCACTTTGAATTACCCCTCAAAATTAGCCCCTTCATACAAATGTTTCACAAGATAATAGCTACATATAAAAATTGCCTACCTTGTTGAGTTAGCAGCTAGACTATGGTGTATGGGTGCTCTTTTGTGAAGATTTGTTCTTTTATGTCAAAGTGAATTTGGGAGAACCAAAATGTTCAAGAAGTGATGTTATGTTCAGAAAAAAAAGAAAGAAAAAAATGAAATAGAAAAATGAAAAGAATTGAAAAAAAAAATCGAAAAAAAAAGAAAGAAAAAGAAATAAAAGAAGAAGTTGTGAGTATCTCCTTAAAATGTCAATTCAATGTTTAGAAGGAGTTCACTCTTGTGTTTCGTGTGTAATAAGCCAATTTGTTGCTTTTGGCTTCGTTATCCGTCTTCTGGGAAATTGATCGAAAGTTTGGATTGAGTATCCATTTATCATTGGTTAGTTGCTAGCTCGTTTAAAACTTCACAGTAACCATAACTGTTTGTCCACCTTTCACCCATTTTCCAAAGCCTTATTCCTATTCTTCCGGCTTCTTTTCTGTGTGCATTGTGATCTTTGACTTGTAATTTGAATTGTTTACCATATTAGACTGCGGACACATTTTCATGAGTCGTAGATAGGTGAGTGTCTCAAAAACATTTACATATAAAGAAATCACCTTTTAAATACAATGAGTGTTCGAGTGTGCCGTGAGAGTCCATTTGTCAAAAAGATCATGTAAGAGCCGAAAATTCTGTAGTGAAATTCTTTGTGCTGCGCCGTTATGTAAATCTCAGCCATGTTTATGTATCATTCTTGCCCACGTTGTTTTTGGGTTATGATTCATTATGTTTCCAAAGCTTTATGTTGAGATTTGTTTCCTGATGGTGTAGTAACCAATGCTCGCAACCCTTGTCCTGATTATACTTGTAATGCTTGCTTGAGGACAAGTAAGGGTTTAGCTTGGGGGAGTTTGATAAGTGAATATTTTTATGATTTTAATCCCCAATTTAGCTCGGTTTTGTATGTCATTTGTGCTTTGTTAAGCCATTTTGTGAGCTAATATCGTCTACTAGGCGAACTCCATGTTTTAACCTGTTTTGTAGGGAAAGTGACGTTTCTACGCCCTTTTTCTATATTTCCGAGCATTTGCCTAGAACCCGACGATTTGAGAAGCGAGCTTGACCAAGTCAAAGGCACTCCAAGAAGGTTCACTAAAAAAAAGGAAGAAGAAGTAAAGACGATCTCGCGGTTGTCAAAAGATCGATCAAATAAGCGAAGCAATCGACCTTCTACCTCAAATCCTATCATCAAACCCGACTCAAAAGGTCAATGGGGATAATGAAAGTCAAGTCAAATGCCAAGGGAGACGAAACAAAAGTCAAAACTCAAAGGAGACCACAAACCCGATCGGGTATATGGCAAATCCGATCGGATTTGTGTGGTTCTATGTACCAATGCTTTGACTTCCCAATTTTTGTCCTATATGTTGAATGCATGGATTATTTTGCACGACACCTAGCCTATATGAAGGAGTAGGCAGCCACTTCTCTACTCACTTCTCTCTTTACATAACCCTATATTAGTCTTAGAAACCCTAGCCTCCATTTTCCCTTAAAAATCGTCTTTTACATTTCTCCTTTTATGTTTAGATCTCCATCTTCTCTTATGCCTATTTTTCTAGTTTAGAAATAATAAAAACTTCTGGTTCTTAGTTCTTTTATATTATTCAAGTATTGTAATACATGGATCGTCAAAGATATGGAAGGAAATTTCTATTTGGATATTTATATTTCATCATTATCGCTATTTGATCGTCATGTAGGTATTTCTGTTTTATCTTTTGTTTAAGTTCTTTATGTTTTTTATTTGATCATTGTTTTCTTTACATGTTGTCTTAGATTCAATTGAAATACCGTTGTAATCATTTTATTTCATTAGATTGTTGATTTAAAATTGTTATTATCATCTTATAATATCAAAAATCAATAAATATGTCTAGCCTAGTTTTAATTGTTAAAATCAATCTAGATCTAAATACTATTATGAGTGAGTAGTCACATTTCTAGGGTGTAGGGTAGCCATGTTAGGTTAATTAAAAGATGAAAATTGGATAAAGAAATTGTGCCTTTAAAACGTTGTGTCTATGCATGTTTGGATTGTAACGATAGTTAACGATTTCTGGCCAAAATCATTGACTAAAATGGAATTCTTTTCCAAGGTAGAAATACGTGAATTAAATAGACAAGCATACATGGTAGATTAGACCAGTAAATTGCCTAAAAGCCTGCGATACCTCTATCTATTGATTGTAAATGAACACATCATGCTTACGACTCCAATGAATGTATTTGCATGTTCTAAAATCCAATTTTCATCAATATGTGTAATTCTACTGAGTGAACCTACTTCCCCTCTAGACATTCTTTTCTCATTGTTAATCATCACCTGCTTTATTTGTGACACCCGCAAATTTGCGGAAAGAAAAAAATATTTTAAATACATAAAAGATACGAATACAATACGAAGGTGTCATTACATAATAAAAAGGTTCGTTACAATACGGAATAAAATTCTACAAAAGAAATATACAAGACGGGATACATATCTCCCGTATAAATACGGAAATAAACTAGTGTATAAGAAATACAAACTAATGAAACCGAATTAGGTCCCCGGTAAATGCTTCGCTCCTCGCTGCTCGTCATGTACCCCACCCCAAATAATGCCAAAATCAAATTTATTCACCCAATCACCACCTGTGTTCGACCGCATGAAATAATATAAACATCAGGAAGCCCCACAGTCATGGGGAGTAACTCCGAGTTTCTCCCAGCCACGAAATGTCGATTTAATGAAACAATGAAAAACATAAAAAACAATGTTCTATCAAACAAAACCTGAACATATAATGATTGCCTTTCATGTTATAAACCTTTTAACTACCATATAACCTAGCATATGAAAGCGATCATGTGAATTCGTAATAAAATATAACTCGAGGTAGGGAAGCTGGTATGCTGGCTCAGCGGTTACCAAGTAACATGGCCCTGATACACTCAAACCCTAATCAACACGTAATCATGTGAATCAGTTAACAACCGTTAATCCAAACTCTATCAGTCCTAGCCGGCTTGCATCTCACCTTCTAGAACTCATAGAATCATACAAACATGAAAGACCAATACGTCTACAAACAGGCATAAGTTCCTAGTACCGTCCATAGTCGATTGTAACTCGAGGCTATACAACAAGGTAGGAAAACATCCTAGTCCTAGACTGATCAGACCTAGCGACAACAGCTATTCCATTCCCCGTCTCATGACATAACCGTACACGAGAAACTCTACTAGGCGACCCCCTAAGCAGAGATGGCTAGTACTTAAGCTGGCTCCAACCCCAAAACGGATTAGGTAACCATGCCCCGACTTGGATATAAACCCACCAATCCGGGACACAAAAGCTATTAACCATGAACTATATCCTCGTTAAAGACAGTACGGACCTATCAATGTCATGGTCCAAGATACTCATTTAGAATTACAATGGCCGAACCAAACTAATATCTTAACTCAGAGGTTACCTTTAAAACATGGCCAAGATACGACTTAACATGCCATATAATCGTAATTCTCTATGGGTACTTAGTCAACACGACACCAACCATATCATTAAACAGTCACAGGAAAACATCCTATCATGTGACTAATTGCATATCAATAAAATCATATATCATATCGCCTCATATCTATTAAGGCTAATTCATTAATTAAATACCACCATACATGAAGACAAATCCCCGACCCGAGTCCCGCGACGGGTCATCAGTCAAATCGGGGCTGACTAGATCTTAGTTTGACCAACCCGTTGGATCAAACCGGCTAGAAGCAGAGTCTTTATCACATAGACATAAAATCAACATATTCATTACATGTTATTTTATTACTACTTCTAACATGTGAATTATCATATTCTACCCAAAAACCCGCTTGACTTAAATGATAACAAATTAAACTACGACCCCGTCTTATAATTTCTAACATGTGAGAAATAATAATTTTATGAAAAACCTTTTTAATTAAATATTTTACTTATTAATATTGCCCACTTGCTAAATATTACAAAACACGATAAAAATGACGATAACTCAAAAACCGTCACAAGTCCCAAAGTGGGACCCACGGGCTGAATTGGGCCGGACCCACATGGGCCTGTTTTGGGCCCCACGGCCTGTTTTGATAAAAATGGCAGATTTTACACTTTTTATTTAAAACCGTTTTTCTAATATTTCCCGCATGCTTTAACATATTCAAAACCCGTCAAAACAACAACCAATCAATCAAACATCGACACAACCCAAAGACCAAAACCCGGACCCACCTTGCCCAACCCAGACCGGGTCTGAACCGGCCTGGACCGGTCTGGTTTGGACCCGGTTCAGCTGCCCCTTTCTCGGTTCAATCTTCAATCACCCAAATCAATTCCAAACTTGTTTTTAATCATCAAACAACCATTTTAACAACATTCATACAAAATCATAACTTAGTCAAAATCATCAAAATTTGTCAAGAACATTAAATTTGTTAAAATTTCATAAACAACAATAAAAATCATAACTTGTTAAAATCATTAAAATTCATCGAGAACAATAAATATACATAAAACTTTACTATAACTTAAAAATCATCAAGAACCAAAAATCATCATAAAACTTTCCTACAACTTAAAATTTACCAAAAACAATAATTCATCATAAAATTTACTTCAACTTAAAAATCATCAAAATCATAAAACAACAATAATATTCCATAAAACATAAAAATCATAAGGAATCATAAAACACCATAAAAAGTCCATAAAACATAATACTAACTAAAAATCATAACTCATCATAATATGAACCAAAAATAAAGATGAACCAAAAAAAAACCAAATAAATAAAACTTAAGGCTATACTACTAACTCAAATCCTAAATAAACATAATATGAACATAAACTAAAACCTAAGATATGTGACATTATTTCGTCGAGTAAATCGGAAATGTTACCTTAGCTAGCAAAATCCACTTAGCACAAAATATAAGAAAATATAAATAAGAAATCCCTTCTACTAGTCTTCACCCAAAATATAAGAGTCCCCAAATTCGTCTTCAAACTCTTCTCCTATAAGAAATAACAAGAAAAACAATTATTAGAACTTAAACTAAATTTTCCATAATTAAATGTTGAAAACGATTTTGACGGAATTGAAAATAAACTGTACTAGAAGATGGAGAGCGAAGAGGAGATCCTAGAAATATAAATTAGGAAGGATTTAATTAAGAAATGAAGGATTTATGGAGGTTTTGCTCAAGAACGATGAAGAACGGTTGATGAACGATGAAGAACGCGAAGAACGATTAAATAAAGTGATATTTTGATCTTTATTTGATTTGTTGAAAAGTGAAAAGGTGTTTGTGAGTCATATGGAGTGGAGTTGGACGTGAGTTTATAGACAAATAAAGGTGTTGAGTTTTAAAATTGTTGTTCCGTAATTGACTCGCGTTTACTACTTGTTTTACGGTAAACGATTAAGTATTATTAACGATAAAGTAAATATCAAGATATTATGATATTAAAATGAAAAATAATGAAAATATCAAGGCTTAAGAGTGGGTAAGTGTGCCGTGTGGGATTGTGCTTGTCGGGTCCGATTTCGAGCGTTTTGCGTAGTTTTCGTTAACTGATCGATAAAGCGAATAGTGAACTAGATATTATGATATATTAATCAAAAGTAATGAAAATATCAAAGTCTATTAGAGGAGAGGATGAGCCGTGTGGGTTTGAGGTGATTCGGGTCTGTTTTTGCTCGTTTTGCGTAATCTCCGTTGACGGATCGATAAAGTAACAAATATCTAAGATATTGGTATTATTTTAATCGAATCAATTAAAATATCCAATCGTGAGTGGAAAACGATGACATGGCCGCGTGACTCATGCAAAAGTCGAGTTTCGATTTTGTTGCGCGCTTTACGATGCGTCGGGAATAGTTAAATGACGATCGGTTAAAACCGTAAACGTTATTCTTTAAATTCCGAATAAATTCAAAAAAATTATATTAAATTATGATAAATCTTAATAAATCTAAATAAAAATAAATCAAAAATATTATTTTTTAAATAAAATTTCGGTCTTCATACTTATGAGACGAGTCGGGAAAAGTCACCGAAAGTCAAAATCGACTAAAAAGTCGGAAAAAGTCAAAATGGCTTAAAAGTTCAGAAAAGTCTAAGACGACTTAAAAATAAATAAAAAGTCAATGACGACTTTAAAAAGTCAAGGAAAAGTCAAAGACGGTTTAAAAGTCCAGAAAAGTCAAAGATGACCAAAAACGGTCTTTTCATGAAATCCCTCAAAAACTCCAAATACGAACGCGGAATTTCAAAATACGACTCCGAACAAAATTTCCTATTTTAAAAACTTAAGTTCTACTGAAAAGTATCCATAAGCTATTGTTAAGCAAATTGGGTACTTTTCGGGTTGTTACAATCACCCCTCCTTTTAAAAAGTTTCGTCCTCGAAACTTAGAAAAAGGAACGTAACATATATGTAGGTCTATTTCAAAACTGTTAAAATTATATTTGTAATAAAATACGGGGTCTTATCTTCGGCACGGCAGGTTCTCGTCAGCAGTCACGAATATCGGTAGAAGGTACGAAATCTTCGAACGGTTAAATCGAATAGAAAGAGGAAAGAAAGAAGGAAATTTCCCTCAATCAAAGAGCTCGGGATATTTAGCTAATATTTTAGCTTCGGGTTCCCAAGTTTCTGATTCGACGTTTCCACAACGCCAAAGGATACGAACTAAAGGCACCACCTTGTTTCGGAGGTGTTTGTTAGCCCTTTCAAGTATACGAATCGGCCTTTCTTCCAAAGCCAAATTAGGTTCCAAGTCCAACACTTCTTCTTGAATAATATGACTCGTATCACTGATATACTTCTTCAACTGAGAAACATGGAACACATCATGAACTTTGCTCAAGTTCGGAGGTAATTCCAAACAATAAGCAACAGGGCCAACTCTTTAAGCACTCGAAACGGTCCAATATATTTAG
>JAIUZE010035229.1:0-24879 GCA_022085475.1 Heliosperma pusillum | reverse complement strand
ATGTATATCTATATATGCATGCTTCTACTTTTGTATTTCCTTTTATGTACGTTTAATGTGATATGGCTGGGAGAACCCGGAGTTACGCCCCACTGACTGTGGCATTCATGTTTTTCATGGATGAACAGGTTGCTTGCATGGATGGCATTTTGCTTGGTATTTTGGGTTCGGGTGTGAGCTAGCGGGCGTTGTTCCTGGATGAAACACCTTTAGACGTTCTTAGCTAGTTGCTAAATAACTTGTCTTTTGTTAACATTTTGAGAGACTACGTCTCTTATAGTATTTTGTATTTGGTTTGTAATTTGACACTCCTCGTATACTTATCTTGTATGTATAAAGGTTTTTAAAATACCGTATTTCCGCTAATTAATTCACATGCTTGTATGTTTTATTTCCGCATTCGCGAGGGTTGTCACAGTTGGTATCAGAGCTTTATCGCTCCCGACGCACACACGTGAACCCTAACTTAAACTACTTGACCTTAAAATAATAAATGAGAGTTGGGTAGAAGTTAAGGATTTTACTTGGTAGTCTATTTGTTTATGCTAATTGATAGGAGTAACTTAATTTGTTTTTGTTTCTTATGAAGATGGTGAGACCTCGTCTAGTTGAGAACGTTATGCTTGAAGCCCTAACACAAGTGTTGAAAAATCAACAAGACGCGGCTTTAGCTCAAGCCAACCAAGTTCCCCCTAGAAGAGAAGATAACCATCAGGGAGGCTACGCTTGGGTAGCTGGACAAATAGCTAGGAGTAAAATTATACCATATGGTGGAGAGCCGGACCCTACGGAGCTATCAGATTGGTTCTGAGAGATGGAGAAGCAGTTTGATCTATACCAAGTCCGGAAAGAGGACAAGGTGAGGATCACAAAGCACTTCCTTGTGAGGGAAGCTGATAATTGGTGGGCTATCACTAGTGCCACTGCTACTCTCGAAGATGACTTCAACTGGGCTTGTTTCAAAGCTCTAGTGGAAGGTAGATTCTATCCTAAGGAGCTTAAGCAACAAAGGCTCAAGGAGTTCATTGACTTTAAGCAAAGCAACTTGTCTGCGCAAGAGTTTACTACGGAGTTCAACAAGCTTGCTCATTTTGCTCCGAGGCTTATCCGAGATGACGAGGACCGAGCCTTCTATTACCGCAACAAGCTGAGTGCCGTTCTTGAAAGTAAAGTGAGGAGGAATACTACTTCCTTTGGGGATATTTATGATGATGCATTGTGCGCCGAGAATTCTATGAAGGCCATTAGAGATGAAGCTTTGATGAATAATCCCTCTCATTCCTTCACTCCAAGACCAAATGTTTATGGGAAGAGACTGTTTATTCCGTCTTCCTCTAACTCTTATGCTAACAAGAGGAGATTTAATCCTTCTTCAAATGCAAACACAAGAGCTCCTGCTCCTTTCATTCCCCGAGCTACTTCTAATGTGGCTCATAAGCCTTATGCTCCACAAGCTCAAGCTCAAGGTCGCTTTTGCAGCCGTTGTAGACTTCCACACCACCCCGGTGTGTCTTGTTCCAACCGACCTTATGTATGCTTCTTTTGCCAAAAGGGTGGTCACCGTTATGATGATTGCCCCGATCGAAAGTTGCCCCCTCCTCCTGCTAAACCTAAGGGTTTTATCTTTGTCATGAGCCGTGCCGAAGCCGACGCTCATCCGGAGATCATTACGGGTATGTTCTCAATCTTAGAGCAACCGTGTCTTATTCTATTTGATACCGGTGCTTCTATGTCTTTCGTGTCTTCGACTTATGCTAATAAATTATCTATCGAGTCTGCATCTAGTGAGGATACTCCCATATCCTTACCATCCGGAGATATTATCTCTTGTTCTACTCTATATCCAAATGTCTCAATATCTATTGCGGGTTCTATCTTTCCCGCTAATCTCCTTAAGTTTCCTCTAGGAGAGTTTGATATAATCCTAGGTATCGATTGGTTAGCATTGTACCATGCTAGGTTCGAGTGTCGTGATCAAAAGATTTATTTAAAGAGTCCTTTAGGAGTTAGAATAACCTATAAGGGATCTCATCCCCGAAAAGGTGTGTCTTTGATTTCCGCTATGAAATTGGTAAGTATGGTAAGAAAGGGTCACCAAGCATACTTGTCTATTGTGACTTCTTCGACTACCTCTTTGCCAAGTATTGAAGATGTGCCTATAGTTCGAGAATTCGTTGATATATTCCCTGAAGATTTGCCCGGGATTCCTCCCGAGCGTGATGTTGAGTTCTCTATTGATCTTGTACCTGGTTCTGGACCCATAGCCAAAGCTCCTTACCGTATGGCACCGACCGAATTGAAAGAATTAAGGAAGCAGCTAGATGATATGATTGAGAAGGGTTTTATTCGACCAAGTGCCTCGCCTTGCGGTGCTCCCGTTCTTTTTGTAAAGAAGAAAGACGGTTCTATGAGGCTTTGTATTGATTATCGTGAGTTGAATCGGATTACAATCAAGAATAGGTATCCTTTACCAAGAATAGAAGATTTGTTTGATCAACTAAAGGGTGCTTCTACATTTTCCAAGATTGATTTGAGATCCGGTTATCACCAAATTCCTGTTCGAGATGTTGATATTCCGAAGACCGCTTTTAGTACAAGGTATGGTCATTATGAGTTCAAGGTGATGCCATTTGGATTGACCAATGCTCCCGCTATCTTTATGGATCAAATGAACCGCACATTTAGTGAGTATCTTGACAAGTGTGTGGTGGTGTTCATTGACGATATCCTTATTTTCTCCAAGTCCGAAGAAGAGCATGCTATTCATCTAAGGACTATTTTGGGTGTTCTTCGTCGTCAGAAGTGGTATGCTAAGTTCTCCAAGTGTGAATTTTGGTTACCTAAAGTGTCCTTTCTTGGGCATGTGATTTCTAAAGAAGGTGTTATGGTGGATCCTTCTAAGATTGAAGCTGTGGTGGATTGGAAGAGTCCGACCAATATTAGAGAAATTCGAAGTTTTCTTGGTTTAGCTGGTTATTACCGAAGATTTGTCAAGAATTTCTCTAAGCTTGCTAAACCGATGACCCAGTTGTTGAAGAAGGAAACCAAGTTCCTATGGAATGAAGCTTGTGAAGCAGCGTTTCAGGAGTTAAAGAAGAGGTTAAATACCGCTCCGGTGTTGACTTTGCCTGAAGATGGAGTAGACTTTGATGTCTATTGTGATGCTTCTAAAATGGGATTGGGTTGTGTTCTTATGCAAAGTAGGAAAGTGGTGGCGTATGCTTCGAGGCAGTTGAGAGTTCACGAAGTGAACTATTCTACTCATGATTTAGAATTGGCCGCCGTTGTTCATGCTTTGAAGGTATGGAGACATTACCTTATTGGAGTTCATTGTTGTATATTCACCGATCACAAGAGTTTGAAGTACATATTTACTCAGAAAGAGTTGAATATGAGGCAAAGAAGATGGTTGGAATTGGTGAATGATTATGATTTTGAGTTATTGTACCATGAAGGGAAGGCAAATGTTGTTGCCGATGCTCTTAGTAGGAAAGCTTCTCATGCTTTGAATGCTATACGGGTATTACCCGATGATCTTTGTGCCGAGTTTAGAAAGCTGAAGTTGGAATTCGTGGAGCGTGGATTTGTTTATGTTGGTGCTATGACTGCCGAACCTGTTTTTCTCCGTGAGATCCGCGAAAGCCAAGTTGATGATCTTACCTACAAGTCTGTTCAAGCCAAGCTTCTTGAAGGTAAAGCTAAAGATTTCAAGTTTGATGATGAAGGTGTTCTTCGTTTTCATGGCCGTTTATTTGTTCCTAATGCTCTTGATTTGAGGAAGCGAGTTCTTGATGAAGCTCACCTTTCCCCTTATTCTATTCACCCCGGAGGTGATAAGATGTACAAAGACTTGAAGCTACAGTTTTGGTGGCCGAATTTGAAGGGTGATGTTGTGTCTTATGTTGGAAGATGTTTACTTGCCAACAAGTGAAGATTGAACACAAGAGGCTCGGTGGATTGCTGCAACCTTTGGATATTCCACTATGGAAGTGGGAATCTATTTCTATGGATTTTGTTATGGCCTTGCCGAGGACCGTTGGAGGTAAAGATGCCGTTTGGGTTGTTGTTGATCGTTTGACCAAGTGTGCTAGATTTATTCCGATCAAAGAAACTTGGAGTTTAGATCGTTTAGCGAAAGCTTATGTTGATGAGATTGTTAGATACCATGGTGTTCCTAAGGAGATTATATCCGACCGAGATCCGAGATTCTGTTCGAGATTTTGGAAGGCTTTACAAGAAGCCATGGGTAGTAAGTTGTTGATGAGTACCGCATTTCATGCCGCTACCGATGGTCAGACTGAGAGGACTATTCAGACTTTAGAAGACTTGCTTAGGGCTTGTGCACTAGACTTCCAATCTAGTTGGGAAAGAGTCTACCGTTGGTGGAGTTTTCTTACAACAACAGTTATCATGCATCTATCAAGATGGCTCCTTATGAAGCTCTGTATGGAAGGAAATGTCGGAGTCCTATATGTTGGAATCAATTGAGTGATGTTCGTGACTTAGGCTCCGATGTTCTTGTTGAGACTGTTGATAATGTGAAGGTCATTCGTGATAGAATGAAGGCCGCTCAAGACCGTCAAAAGTCTTCTGCCGATATCCGAAGGAGGCCGTTAGAGTTTGAAGTTGGAGATAAAGTAATCTTGAAAGTATCTCCAATGAAGGGTGTTAAACGGTTTGGTGTTAAGGGTAAATTGAGCCCGAAATACATTGGACCCTTTGTTATTGTGAAAAGGATTGGTGCCGTTGCTTACAAGTTGGATTTGCCCGTGAATTTGGCTAAGGTTCATAATGTATTCCATGTTTCTCAATTGAGAAAGTATGTTAGTGATCCAAGCCATGTCTTTCAAAAGGAAATGCCCGAGCTTGAACCGAATTTGTCCTTCGAAGAGAAGCCGATCCGCGTCCTAGACCGCAAGGATAAGAAGTTGAGAAGTAAGGTGGTTCCTTTAGTGAAAATCTTGTGGAGATGTGCTAATGTCGAAGAAGAGACTTGGGAAACGGAAGCTTCTATGCGTGTTAAATATCCGAGTCTATTCGATTAAGGTATCTTTCTTTCGCTCAAGTTTCGAGGGCGAAACTTTTTAAAAGGTGGGGTGATTGTAACACCCGCAAATGTACCCTATTTTTAATAGTAAAAATATTTTACGGATACTTTTCAGCGAAATTTAGCTTTAATTAAGAATTTAATTTCCCGAGTCGAATTTAGAATTTCCGAGTTCGTATTTGGATTTTTCGCGAGATTTCAAGTGAATTCCGTCTTAAGCCGTCTTTGACTTTTCTTGACTTTTTCCTCTAACTCACCTCATACTCCCTCATAACCTAATTCATTCCTCACAGCTCAAACACTTTCTTCCTCACTAAGAAATCAACCAAAACCTTGCCTCCATTTTTGATCCGTCTTATAATCGTCATAACTTTTTCGTTTCTCGCTCAAATTCACGTAAGTTCGTCTTATTCTTCCCCTCTTAGCTTCCTCTATCCGTATTGGTAATAAAATTACCTACTTTCTCGCTTTTCAAACTTTCCGTCTTTCTCAAGGTGAAGAATATTCATCTTTTATTAATTATTTGTAGGTGGTGACCTTCAAGATCCCGACAAAGACTATTTCTTAATCGAAGAGAACCTTGACGCGGAGTGAAGACGCAATAAGGTAACGGTGAAGGGTTACTCGATATCATTTACGTGTTTTATGTGTTTTCTAGGCTAGTAATCGTATTTAGATTATGGTTAGTATGCTTAGGACTTGTGTTGTTGTTGATACTTGTTGTTTGTTGAGAATCGATATGGAAATCTATGATTTATGATAATAGTTGATGATTGTTAAATGTTGATCCCTTGGTGAAATGTTGATTTTCGAGTGATATGGACCCCAGCCGGCAGACCGACAGCCGGTCAGCCCACCGGCTGGGGCAGTGGCTGTATTTTGTTGTGTTGTTACGTAATTTTGATGCATGAATTTGGTCTCAGCCGGCCGACCGGCAGCCGGTCAGCTGACCGGCTGAGACACCCCTCTTTTCCTTCTTGTTTTTCCTACATGCTCTTGGTCCCAGCCGGGTAGCCGGCAGCCGGTCCCGGGGACCGGCTGGGACACTCTGTATTTTCAAGTTGGTTTTCATATGACTAAAGATACCAGCCGGGTGGCCGGCAGCCGGTTCACCTGACCGGCTGGCACCTGCTGGAAGGTGTTTATATTTCTTGTTTACGACTTCATTTATAATATTTCCGATGGTTCATTTATCGTATGAATTTACGTAATGACTTTAATTATTAATGTTTCGAATATATGATATTTCATTCGCTTGTATCAAATGTTTTGTGACGGTTTTTGGTATGTCCCACTTTGAGTCGGTTTTTACAAAGGTTACGGTTTGAGCACTATTTTGTTATGTGTTTTATACTCTCATTCCCTTGGCTACCTCCACGTTCGTAAGGCTGGAATGTCGGAACGGGGAGGTATCCTACTGCTTAATTGCATGTGTTAGTGGACATACGACGACGTTGGTGGGAGGCGAACGCATTGCGTTGATCGACCCGGCCGTCAAATGTTGTGTACTTGCGAGGTGGTGTTATTTGCATGTAGCGTACCGCTTGTTATGAGGCTTGTGCTCTTTTCCGCCTCTTTCGTGAATTATCGAACCGAATTTGGGGTAACGGCGTCAATGATTGACCGAGTCTTGGATGCGAAATGTCATCGCATGTCGAATCGGAAAATGGTTTATTTCGAGAGTCTGGCCAGATTTAGACTAGGACCGAATATTTATATCGTCGTGCTACCAGGAGGAAATTAGTCTACATATACGAAATGAATTGAATCGTGTATGCGTTCAGGGAAATGCTTATCTCGTGGATGCCTTTTAATCATATTTGTCATGTACACGGTGCTAGTGCGTTTCATTTACCGTGAGAGATGTCGTCATTGTGTCGGTGTGTTTGGATGAATGATTATATGATTGATCATTGGATGACTTGGCATGTTTTGTTTGTCGAGTCTCAATCTTATCAAACTTATACCGCTAACGGTGAGATGTAAGCCCTAGTGAGCGTATTCGGTTGCCTAAGAGTGTCTTCCCCGAGTCTTTGTATAACATGATGGATTCGGATTTGTATTCCATATACTCTTATCATTATATATTGAATTGCCTATCTATCCTTATCGTATTTCACATGTATATCTATATATGCATGCTTCTACTTTTGTATTTCCTTTTATGTACGTTTAATGTGATATGGCTGGGAGAACCCGGAGTTACTCCCCACTGACTGTGGCATTCATGTTTTTTATGGATGAACAGGTTGCTTGCATGGATGGCATTTTGCTTGGTATTTTGGGTTCGGGTGTGAGCTAGCGGGCGTTGTCCCTGGATGAAACATCTTTAGACGTTCTTAGCTAGTTGCTAAATAACTTGTCTTTTGTTAACATTTTGAGAGACTACGTCTCTTATAGTATTTTGTATTTGGTTTGTAATATTTGACACTCCTCGTATTTTCTATCTTGCATGTATAAAGGTTTTTAAAATACCGTATTTCCGCTAATTAATTCACATGCTTGTATGTTTTATTTCCGCATTCGCGAGGGTTGTCACAGAAATCTTTTGAACATTTCAAAGGATTCTGACTTATGTTTCATTAGATAAACAAATCCAAATCTTGACATATCATCAGTGAAAGTTATAAAGTAAGAATATCCACCTTTAGCTTGAACTTTCATTGGACCACATACATCAGAATGTATGAGTCCTAAAAGCTCACTAGCCTTTTCTCCAGTTCCAGTAAAAGGAGATTTGGTCAACTTTCCTAGGAGACAAGATTCACAAGTGTCATATGATTCATAATCATATTGACCAAGGCACCCTTCACGATGCAACTTGTTTACTCTTTTCTCACCAATGTGACCAAGCCTACAATGCCAAAGGTAAGTTTGATTCCCTTGATTATTTCTCTTCCTCTTTTGGCCAGAAACAGTCATAATAGGACAAATCACTAGCTCAGTTAAAACATAAAGACCAAATTGCAAATAACCATTCACATATAAATCATCACCATGATAAATAGAGCATTGATTATTATAGAAAATTGTTCTGAATCCACACTTGTCCAAAGACGAGATGGAAACAATGTTCGAAACAAACTTAGGAACATAATAACAATCTTGTAAAGTTATGGTCTTGTCATTAGGCATTCTAAGAAAGACGGTTCCTACAGCTAGGGCAGCAACATTTGCTCCATTCCCAACTTGCAGGTTGACCTCTCCCTTCTTTAACCATCTATTGATCCTTAAACCTTGCAACATATTGCAAATGTTAAAGCTACTACCGGTATCTAATACCCATTTAGTAGTATCAATAGTTGTCAAATAAATCATGAAAATATTTTTCACAACTGTTTTACCTTGTTGCTTGTCCTTCAGAGCTATCTTATACTCTTGACAATTTCTTTTCCAGTGTCCTTTCTTCTTGCAAAAGAAACATTCATCCTCTGACTGGCCAGTCATCACCCTCTTACTCATAGAAGATATACTAACCTTATCCACAGATCCAGATATAACTAAGGACTTAGATATCTCATATCCAGTAGCCTTACTCTGAAACTCGTACATCTTCTTAAGATGTGCAATGATATGTGAAAGAGTCATATTTTCATATTGCCTCTGAAGTTCAGGACTCATGGAGGCCAAAACAATGCACTTTGCAGCAGTACTCTCTTCAGAGTACTTTGCATATGCATCTAATGCACTTGCATTACTTTCTCCTTTTTGAGGTGCTACCATAGCGGGCTTATCGATCCCATCGATTAGCTTTTCATGCATGAGAACAATTCTCAGGTTCCGGTACCAATCATCAAAATTGACACCAGACAGTTTGTTAGCATCAAGAATGTTTCGCAGTGTAAAAATAGCCATTATGAGAAATCTGATACAAAAGGAAAAACAGAAAACAAGAACACAAAACATACATCATTACGATATGGACTTTATCTGAATGATAACAATAAACCTTAAAACATGAATGAGCTCCTTGGTAGTCAAGTCGTTTCTCACACATAATTAAAGTCCTGGTACATTACCAAAATATTTCATCATATGAAATTAAACCAGACTCTATACTACATAGTCCCCTGGTAGTCAGGTCGTTCCTATTAGTATAGTTGAGTTCATCCACCCTTGTGACAGAAAATTAGTTAATCTCATACCCTCTGGGTAGTCCAAACTATAAGTACAAAATTAAATAACTTTTCTTCACACTTGTATCATATACAGTAGACAATATTATTTATCTCTGAACCATAAGTCCCCTGGTAGTCAGGTCGTTCCTTGTAAACAAAAATAAATTTTATTGACTACTTGGATGGAAAAGTCTCTTTGACAAAATATCAGATATTTTATCAGTTACAAAACTCAATAATTTTAACTGATCAAGATTTTTATTATCAAAATAATTTAAAAAACAATAGTTGTCATATCTCATATGACCTTCAGTAACGAATAATCACAATGGGGTAACAATTACCGCAAGTAATTATGGGTTCACGGCTTATCATAAAGTCTAGCAATAACACAACAATTCGCTGAATCAGATGGAATAAAAAAAAACAGAGAACCAATTCCCTCAACATGCATCACTTGAACCAAAAATAACTAGCAAGACCAAAACGACAAAATCACCAGCCACAAATTAATATTCATGCAAATATGTTTATAGATCTTGCCATATAAGTGATAAAGTGATAAAGTAATGCATAAGCAATCATTACTGATAACAAGCTCCAAAGAGCCGTACTGAGCAGAAAGTGAGTCCACTTTATAAACCCAAGAGGGTTCCACTCTAAAACCAATTGGCAATAGAGGGAGTAGCCCATTGCCTTATAAGGTGGTAAACTCTCCCCTCTTTTATCAATGTGGGATTACACTCACATGTGGGAAATCGGGTTTCTTCACACTCCCCCTCACATGTGAGCCCACTTAAATCAGACTGGGGGGCTTTCTGGCCTCTCTTCCAGCCGTAAAGCAAACCGTGTTATTCTTCAACGGCAGCGTTTTTTCTTAGCCCAGTTTTTTTTTTTTTTATGCCCAGGTCTTTTTTACCATAGGCTCTGATACCATATTAAACTATGTGATAATTAGAATAAGATATAATATTGAATTCATTAGTAGAATCAGATTGATACCAAATTGTGTAATTACATTGTTTATATGTGATATATATATACAAGGGAATAAACTAAAGTAGGAAAGAATAAGTGGAGGAAGATATATGCATAATTTGTGGGGATTATGTTGGCTTGATTGGGGGAGTGGCAACGGTTCTTTCCTTGGCTGCCAACGGCTCTTTGGAGCTTGTTATCAATTACATCATGAAAGATGAGCATAAGGTTTGATTCATCAAACTTATCAAACGCATGTGACTTTTTTTTTTTTTTTGAGAGAAGAATACTTGACAACAATTATCAATTTTCAGCGGTAATATAAAATAGCCAACGCCCACGAATCACTCGTTCACACGCATAAACAATCACAGAGTACTAATTAACTCATTACTCAATGCAGTAAGTGTACAAACGAAAATCGAAACAGACAGTACATCCTCGATAAAATTCCCAATTTCACATACAATTTAAATGCAAAATTGGCTATGATACCAATTGAAGGATCGGTATACGCATCGGAAATAATAATTTATACGATCCTTTAATAGACCTATTGCATTCAAACTGATGTAAATAAAAGGGATTAATTACATACCTGGAATTAAGACGGATTAACAATTAACTCCGAAAGTACGAAGTCTCTAGTGTATCCACACCGGGTACGAACTACACTCTCAACCTTTGAGACGACTCGGGAATATGAGACCCTTGAGAAAACCCTTTTTCTCTCTCTTCTATATTTTGGTTGGAAAACTAACTCAATGAATTGTGTTGTTTTCCAATTACCAACTCCAAGTATTTATAGGGAAGAATAAAATAAACTCCTTATTTTATTTTCTTATTTTAATACTATGGATTTATTATTATATCTTTTGTGTTAGCAATTAATACAATAATATGTCATCTAGATACTTTAATTATTATCATATAATAATATAAACTCATCTTAAGTGTAAACGTTAACCCGTAAGTGTGTGACCATCTAGGTTCAACATTAAGCCAGTAGTAATTAACGTTACCGATCCGATTGGGTATGGGGCATAATTCCAACATCAAGTACATACCTATCATTCCAAATAGTCATATATACTCATGCAATAAATCGAATTGTTTCTTTCATTCAATAATTAATGCAAATTAGTCCTCTTAGACCCTTTGCTCAGTCCAGTTTTGTCACGAATATCGGAATCCAAACTTCGATTTCGTCCCATTGACTGGTCGTTTTCTCCCTCACGTGCGTGCGGTTGCTAGAGTTTGTGAGTAAGTCGAAGATTGGATGAAAACCTGCCATGTAATTGTAAGAAAATGACTTATAAAAACTATTTTACCTTTCTTTATGCTCATACACCTAGATATTCAAGGGTAATGTGATAAAGATGAGAGGAAAAAAGTATTAGGACACATATTTTCTTTGCATATGGACAAAATAAGTTGGCCGAATTATTGTTCAAATTAAAGTGCCCAATTAAATTTTGAAGAGTATTTATGTCTACCGTCTACCCATGTTTATTTGACACACAATGTTTTTTCACTTGTTTTCAAACCAAAAATAATTCAACTCAACTATACTGTTCGTTTTATAATTTTATTGAGCACATTGATTATTGTTTGATATTTCGTAATATGTACATGTAATTCTCATACTTTACGCTCATTTGATACGAAGTAATTTTTAAAAGTATTTTTTGGTTCAACCCACAAAAATAAGTAAAGTACTGCTACTTAGTTATATGGAGTACTACTTTATCAAGCAACATACATATTATTAACCATATAACCAAGACTATTACAATAAGATGATATTTTTAATTCTAAGACTATTACAATATGATAAGACGACTTCCATTATCAATAAATATGCTCCAAGTTTAAGACACATACAATATAATATTGAGACTTCAATTATCAATAAATATTTTCAAGTGACAAAGAATTACATTATCAATAGAGATATCTAACATGTTAGTACCATAAAATTAAATTAAAGATGATATATATAAATACACAACAAAAGTACTATAATGCAGGAGAGTTATTTGACATACTTAAGCATCAAGTATTCAAGGAGGAGGAGTTCAATTGATTCCATCTTCGTGTCGTTAATTTCAGGTCTTGTCCATCTCATCTATTAGAGAAGATGAGATGAATTGATAATAAATAATACAAACGCCTTTAGTGAGGGTGTAACTAAATAAATCCTTAAAATGTATGCAAATTTAAAGGAGTAAAGAGTAATTGTGGTTGCTTTTTTCGAGTACAACTTTTGATTGAACCAATATTTTGAAAATTGAAAAGCTCTGTGTGTATTTACAGTGTCAAGGAGAGTAGAATAATTTTGTGAGTAAATTAACAATTACCACCGTTTAGAAAACTATTTTTCAAACTTACTCTCTTTTATAAAAAAATTTAAAAATTACACCCAAAATATTGTCAAAGTTTATAAATTGCTCCCAAACCCATATTTAAGACGAAAATACCCCTAACTTCTTTAATTCTCCTATTTAGGGGTGGGCAAAATCCGGTCCGAACCGGAAAAATGGACCGGTCCGGACCGGAATCGACTGGACCGGAACCGGAAAAAAAATTCCGGTCCGGTCTCCGGTCCATCATTTTTTAAGATTCCGATTTCCGGTAGGTCCGGTCTCGAACCGGTATTTTCCGGTCCGGACCGGATTGGACCGGAAAGACCGGAATTATTAATATTTGATTTTTTTTCTATAAATTTTATTTTATTCCGGTCTAACCGGTCCGATCCGGTCCATTGGACCGAAATTTTTGGACCGGAATTAGAAAAAAGTGGGCATATAGTCTAAATTCCGGTCCAACCGGTCCGGTCCGGTCTTGGACCGGAATTTTTCCGGTCCGGTCCCGGACCGGAATTTTTGTAATCCGGTCCGGTCCCGATTTTTTATCAATTCCGGTTCCGGTCCAAACCGGTTTCGGTCCGGTTTGGTCCGGTTTTGGACCGATGCCCACCCCTACTCCTATTACTCATTTTAACTCCAACACAATTGGCCACCATTTACCCCTCAACCAGCGTTGGACTCCAACCACCACAATCTCCCACCCAAACACCATCATCGAACTCGCCGAATTCGACACCATATTGCAGTATTGATTTGTCCCAATAATTATTTACGCCTCTAATACTATTTGAGGTTCAAGCTTTGAATAAAGTGTCGCAAACTCCAAAATCAGATAATCAGATAAATATTTGCAGGAGCACCCCAATGTAGTGCGGTTCAAGCTTTGAATAAAGCTTAGCAAACTCCAAACTCTTTGAATGATTTTAATTCTTCATGCTTTCTTCTTTCGTTTCTTCTGTAATTAGCTATTTAATTTTTATGCAAGACTATATATCAAAGATTGTGTATATAGTTTGTGAGAAGAAGGTGAGGTGCTTGAGTTGGGGAAATTAATTGAGGGTTTAACGTTTAGATTTCTTGAAAATGGGATACAAATGTATTCAGTTTAGAAGGGTAGAGTTTGAGTGTTTACACGACGGGTTGCTGAAATACTGTAAGTTCAGGGATGTGGTGAGAGTGGTTCATAATGGTGGTCAGTGGCCGGTTGGTGGTTAAAAGTTGGAGGACAATTGAGATAGGATGAGAAGTAATAGGTGAATTAACTTAATTAGGGGCATTTTCGTCTTAAAAACACAAAATTAGAGGTTTCGGAGCAATTTCTAAACTTTAGCAATATTTTGGGTGTAATATTTAAACTATTTTTTTAAAAGGGAGTTAGTTTGAAAAGGTGTGTTTTATAAGGGAGTAATTGATAATTTATATCAAGGCTAATTCATACGGAGTAGACGTTATTATTCATTCTAGTAGATGAAAAGACATTTGACTGTTGTGCCCTTGCTTTTTTCGAAGAGTGTCAATGACTTGTGGTAAATTCTCCAGTTAAATGAGAGGCCTCCAAACTTGGTTTTCTGGATCCTTATGCTGCCACATCACCTGAGAAGGGGTCTTCTTTTAGGGTCTTATTTTAGTAATAGGATGATGGACAATTTTGTCCAAAACAATGAGAATTAATGGGCAAAAATTAATGTGATGGAAATAATTTAGAGCTTATTGGCTGAAATACTATTGAAATTGTGAGATTGAATGAGAGAGCTGGAATGCCCTCATTATATTCCTATATTGTGGCACATAGGATATTTTACAAGTTTCTTTTATAGATATAATGATTATTCGAAACTTTTTCAATTACTTTCTTAAACTTTTTCAACTTACTTTCGTAATTAGTGTAGATCTCGTGCTACTGTACGGTATTTTAGATCTTACTATTTAGAGAATTTCACTTCCTATTATGGAGTAATATTGCGTGAGACAGTCTTATATATGTGATACGAGCTTGCAATTTTAGACGGTTTTACCTCATAAGACGGTCGTAATGTATAAAAGGCAACACATTCATTAACGTTCAATGAATAAGTTATGTTAATAGTGGTTCATCTTACACTATCCTACTAGTATAAAAACCCAAACATTTAAAACAATTTCTTTTAGCCACATCATCAATCACATTCTTCTTTTTTAACAATAGTGGTGGGTCTTTGATGGGGCCATTTGCAATTAATTTTCAGAATAGTCACTATTTAAATTATCTCATTCCATATTTTTTTGCAGTAGGTCTTGCTTAAGACGGGCCGGATCTTACAACGGGTATTTTGTGAGAGGAAATGGGTAGAGGGGACAAGGTGGGCTCCCCCCATGTACTCTCCACTCACCCTTGATGGGTATTTTGTGAGAGAATATGGTATCCGTCTTAAGCTTAAGACGGATACCTCGGTCTGAAATAAGAATTTGTGATTTTTTTGGGTTTTTCTCATCTGTACCCCTCTACGTTTGCGTTTTCTCACTTGTACCCTTACTTATTCAATATTCTCAGCTGTACCCTCTAATTTTCCATTTGTTCTCAACAGTAACCTTACAAACTTTTTGCCGTCACTATCTCTGTTAGTTTGTTTGGTTTCTCGTTTCTGGCACCATAATCATCCACATAAACGAACAGAAGGTATCACCATGGCATCAAACCTCCATGACTTACATTTCATTCACCTAGCCACCTCGCCAATAACCCAGCCATCTGCTATCAAAGCTCAACATCATTAACACTCCTTGCCACCATGTTTAAACTCCTTGAGGCACCGTCCAAACTCAAATACCACAAGATACGGTATCTTCTCCACCAAACTTCTTGCAATCGATCCCAGTGTATGAGCCACCAGTTGGTTCACACCGTCATTCGCAACCAACAGGGACGTGACAATCCATGAGCTGCTGGAGGTGGAAGCTTGTGATGATGATGTAAAAGTGAGAAGGTGGTGGTTATTTAATGGCGGAAATGGATATATGACGATGTGAGGTAGGCTTAAAAAGTACGCTATGGTTGAGATTTGGCTATGGATTTTAATTAGGCATATATATATATATATTGGTTCAGGAAGGCGTCGATCGAATTTAATGATCATATAGATCATGCGACGGTATAACTATTAACTAGCATGATCAATCCAAATCATCTTCATCATTGAATTTAATGATCATATGAATTTTAAGTAATGAAAAATCAATGATGAAGATGATTTGGATTGGTGATGTCGTGCTAATTAGTTGGTATTTTTGGGGAGGGAAGCCATTAACAGGACTGTATGCGACGAAAAATTTGTTTAAGGTCAACTTTAGAAATAAGGGAGAAGTTCAAGGGTATAACTGAGAATAATTAAAAAGGAGGGGTACAAATGAGAAAACGAAAGAACACAAGGGTACAAATGAGAAAACCCTTATTTTTTTTTCATTCCTTCACTTTTATCAAAATTTTATAAAATTGTTATTTTGGTACTTTTTAAAACAGTCCAAATTGCAAAAAGAATCAAGTTTTTTGTGGGTAAATAAATATAATATCAATATTGTTTGAAATTTTTAAATAAATATAAAATATTACTGTACAACAATGATCAACATTGATTAATTTTCAGTAGGTACAAAAATGACAGATTTGATAAACGATTACGGAGAATAACATATTGTTCTAATTTGTTAAAACCCAACATTTTATTTTCTTAGTGTAGAAATAAGAACAAGAACTCATATGAAATAAAAATATTCAACAAACCATATAAGTGCAAACCAAAAAAAGAAAAATAAGATTTAATTACTGATTTTGGGTACCTATCTTTATAAAATGAAGGTCTTCTATGGTAATTGCTCATGTTTATAAACCACTTATATGTTCATTTTTTTATGATATCAGACAATAATAAATCAGGATTTGAAGATATAAAGAAACACAAATTCTCATTTGTGACGGACACTATCCGTCGCAAGCTTAAGACGGATACCATATTCTCGCACAAAATACCCATCAAGGGCGAGTGGAGAAGCACATGGGGGGTGCCCACCTTGTCCCCTCTACCCATTTCCTCTCACAAAATACCCGTCGCAAGATCCGATCCGTCGCAAGCAAGACCTACTGATAAAGAAATTATGTTAGGATTGGGTTGGAAAGAGAGGGTTAGGGAGAAGAATGAGGTAAGTTGAAATTTGAGTTAAGATTTGTGAATTGTGAGTGATAGACGGAGGAAGAGAGAGGAATTAGGGTAAAGTTGGGTTATACAAATGCAACATACTCACGGAGGTAATAGATGTGAGATGGATCAAATTAATAGGTATTCATGGGCTGCGAGTTATAGAATGTTTGTTGAAGCCCATTAATACTCATCTAAGACATACTATTATTTTTAAGTTTTAAATGGGTCAAGTATTGTAACACAATTTTATATGTAAGACAAATATATTACTTTTTTTCCTCTGAATTCTTATATATGCAACTGTTTCATCCACAAAGTATGGATATTATATACAAGTACTATGGATATTATATAAAAGTAGTATTTAGAAAACTAAATAAAGTATCCCCTTACCAACAAAAATTAAAGTATTGATAACAAAGAAGCTTTGAGATATAGTTTGTTTAAATTGGATATTATACTTTAGAATTAATTTAAGGTGTTAAATGGTCAAGTTGACATGGTACACATTAAATTTATTAAAAAAAAATACAAAGTATAGATAAATTTAAATTCTCAGTTACGGATCAGGGCCGAACGTACCATGTAGCAAGGGGTAGCAGCTGCTACCCCATCAAAAAAAAATGATAAAAAAATTACTTGCTACCCCAATAAATTAATTTTATGATATCTACTATATACTAAAGCAGAAACATTTCAGTGTTTCTGATTGGCCGCATAAATTTAGGAAAAGCAAAGGGTAAGCGGGCACACGTCCAAAGCAAAAGATTAATTACTCTCTCTCCTCACTCTTAACACTTTTGATTTATTTACTCTCTCCTCACTCTTAACATTTCTGATTTAAATTATTTACATATTTACAAATTCCATAATATTTACAAATTCCATAATTTTATGATGTTATAAGCATATTTTCATATTCCATGATTTTAGGATGTTATAAGCATATTTCAATTATGTTTTCTTAGAGTTTTATGAAATTACAATATTCTAGCAATAACAAAGTCTAATATATATAAAACTTAATAAAAAATTTAAAATAAAAATTTAAAACTAACAATTTCATGCAAAACAAAGTCAAAATAATACAATTAATAATTAAAATTACAATACTCTTGCAACTAAATAAAACATCTCACAGACGGAACTATAACCGCTCATCATCGAGATTCGATGAAGACTTGATAACGATAACTAAATGTCATCATACCACATGTAGTGTTGACGACAATATAGTTAGCTGCCAAGAGTTGAAACTACGCAAATCCATACTATTCTAGAACCAAAAAAAATCTCATAATGGTATTACACCATTCATCATCGATATCTTCTTTATATAAAAGCACAAACAATTAAATGATTTTCATTGGTTCCTGGTTTTCAGGATTTAAAAAAGTCAACTTTTTTTTCTTATGTATGGACCCCCACTACTTGACAATATTTAATTAACACTCTTTACTCTCTAACTTTTACTTATATTTAGTTACTTCTATTTACACAAAATCATATACCCAAACCATACATTATACTTAAGATGAGAAGGGAGAGGTTTAAGTTCAGGTGTTTTTACTTCGACAGCACAAGAAGTATTTACCAATCGATTTACCGTTTCTCCTTCAGCATTTGTGAGGTCACGACCTTCCAAAGCAGCTTCTAGCATACCCAACACAGCGTCATTGTTCTCCGGGTTATCTGCACATGCATCCAAAACCATCAAAGCCTCTAACTGGTCCCTAATCAAGGGACCCGACCAAACATCAAAAATAGAGTGATCAATTATATCAATAGCATAGCAAGTGTCCTCTATCATAGGTTTGGCAAGAGTATTTGATAAATTAAAGGTCACTTTATCACCCCCCACCTCTAGAGTCAAGCGTCCATGCTTGACATCAATAATAGCTCCTGCAGTATGTAAAAATGGCCTACCTAGAATTATGGGAATCTGAGTATCTTTGGCCATATCTAACACAATAAAGTCGACAGGTATAAAGAATTTACCTATCTTAACAGGAACATCCTCTAAAACACCTAGGGGTCTTTTAACTGTTCGGTCGGCCATTTGTAAAGTTACGTTAGTAACTTTGAGGTCTCCCATGTTCAGTTTCTCGTAAACTGAATAGGGCATCACACTAACACTTGCACCCAAATCACATAAAGTTTTATCGATAACATGGGTGCCTATAGTGCAAGGAATAGAAAAACTACCCGGGTCCTTTAATTTGGGTGGAGATTTGCTTTGTAGGAGTGCACTACACTCTTCGGTAAAAGCAATAGTCTCCATTTCATTGAAACTTCTCTTACGAGTCAAAATATCTTTCATAAATTTAGCGTAAGAAGGGACTTGGGTAATTAACTCAGTAAATGGTACAGTTACCTGGAGATTTTTGACGACCTCCATGAATTTACCAAATTGCTGCTCGATCTTTGTGTTCTTTAATCGTCCCGGAAAAGGAACTTTGATAACAATTTGCGGATCGGCAGCTTTATTCTTCTTTGGAGCAGAACTAGACGTCTTATTGGCAGTAGAAGACGCCTCATTAGGAACAGGTATCGTATCAGTGTCGTCAGAGGGCAAAATAGTCGATCGACTCTTTTGGTCAGTCGATCGACTACGCAAATTAGTCGATCGACTAGTTTCATCAGTCGATCGACTTTTTCCGCCTAGTTCAGATTCAGCTTCAGAGATTTTAGTCGATCGACTGCTTGAGACAGTCGATCGACTTTTCGATAGTGGCACTGCAGACTCGTCTGCTGCTGTTTCTTCCTGGTTTGCTTCTAACCCGTCGGATGTGACTTTTTCAGTCGTTGGAGGCAGCTTCGGTCCATCATATGAAAGACCGCTTCGGAGATGTATCGCTTTAGCCGTGTCATGTTGCCTATCCGGCTGAGATGGCAACGTACTCGGTTGCCTTGTAGCTTGCTTAGATGCTATTTGTGCCATTTGTGTCTCAAGCATCTTGATTGAAGCATCTTTAGCTTGCTCATTCTTTTGGTATTGTACCATGAAAGATTGAAACATGGACTTAAGTTCTGCAGTTTCAGTTGGTACAATAGGTGGTTGTTGAGTCGGAGGAGGAAAAGACGGTGCCTTTTGGTGAAGGAAGCCACCTTGTTGTTGACTACGATGCGGTGGGGTATATACTTGTTGTTGTGTTGCGGTGGGGTTCAAAACGTTCTGACTTTTCCACGAGAAGTTAGGATGTTCCCTAGTTCGTTCATTGTAAAAGTTGGAAAACGGACTGCTTTGCTTGTATTGTTGGAAAGCAAGCACTTGCTCTTTCTCCGTCATACAATCAGCTGCAGAATGCCCCTCATCCCCACATCTCTCACAAGTGGACGTTTGTTGAACCATAGCATTAACTGTCTGTTGTCCCCCCGGAACCTGACTCATCTCCATCCTATCAAATCTAGCATTCATAGCCTCTAGTTGCGCGACAACCGCACTAGATTCACCACTACCCTTGCGCACACCTCCCCTTGGATTCCCATACTCTGCCGTGTGTCTCGCCATTTCCTCAATGATATTCCAACCTTTATCATCGTCAATATTCTGCTTGAATCTCCCATTGGCAGCGGAATCAAGAACAGCCTGATGATCATCAAACAACCCATTATAAAATTGGTTACAAATGAACCATTGCTGAAATCCATGGTGCGGAACGGAGCGAACAAGCCGCTTGAAACGAGTCCAAGCTTTGTTTAGGTCTTCACTTGCCACTTGCTTAAAGCTAGTAATCTGCCCTCTTAAAGCATTTGTACGCTGGGGAGGGAATAATCTCTTGTAAAAGGCTAGAGCGAGTGTGTTCCAGTCTGTAATTCCCGCTTGTTCTTTATCCAGGTACCGATACCATTCACGAGTATTATCCCGTAAAGAGAAAGGAAGTAATACCTCTTTCACCTTATCAGCGGTCACCCCAGCAGTAAGCGGAATAGTAGAACAATAGTCTGTAAAGGTTTCCATATGCTGACCAGGATCCTCATTCGCTCCACCTCCGTACTGATTACGCTCCACCAAATGAACATAGGAGGGGTGAATGTCGAAAGTACCATTGTATGCTGTCGGAAGGGAAAATCCCTTAGGAATATAGGCGAGAGTAGGCTCAGAGTGGCTAGCTATATTAGGCATAACTACAGCAGTGACAGCAGAAATAGAAGTATCCTCTTCAAAGGACCGTGTTTCTGCTACAAAATTTGCGTAAACACTATCAAGCGTACTCAAGTCTTCAGCTTGATGTAATTCTTTCCAAAAGTTCTGTCTAGCACGAAGAGTCTTTTCCGGTTCGGGGTCGAATGGTACGAGCTCGGACCTGGGACACCTGGGCATAAACAAACACTAAAGGGAAGAAATGAGAAAACTCTCATGGAACGATAGTTCCTTGAGATAAGACAAACTAAAATTAAACAAATAACTTATCACCAATTTGACAGGCATACCTGAACTAATGCATACCTGAACTAAAATTAAATAAATAGTAAAAGGGAAAAATCTATACATATAGAATAAACCATTGCATGTTATCAATTTTCCCACGATGACGCTGACAATAAACAATCAGGGTATTCCACTTAACAACAATAAGTTGAATGTTAATATTCCTATCACAAATGATCTCATATATGTCCGGTGGTATACCTTTTGGTGAGTCATAATCATCAATCTCCTTAAATGCATTCTTTTTAAGAACAACCAAAGCAGATAGGTGGTCTTGATCGAGAGTTGAACTAACAATGGCTGGAAGTGATTCAAACTCATCTAAGAACGCATAATTAATATTTGAGGAAAGAAGATTAAGCTCGGATTTCGTTACCTCAATCATGCAAGAGGTGGACACCAACCTATTTACCGTCTGGATCTCGTCAGTAGTAAGCTCTCTACCTTCCAAAGCAGCCTCTAACATATCCAACACAACGTCATTGGTTCCTGAGTCATCTGCACAAGCATCTAAAACAATCAAAGCCTCTAACGGGTCCCTTATCATGGAACCCAAATAAACATTAGAAACCGACTCATCGGTGACATCAATAGCATAAGAAGTGTCCATAATAGCCTCACTGGCATCAATTATCTTCAGTTTGTCAAAAGTGGGCTCAATCACCATGTCTTTACTCTTATCGCTCACAAAAAGAGAAAATTGGGGCTTAACACTTTCAAGGGAAAACCACTCAAAAAATTCTAATACCTCATCGACGGGTTTCCCATTGAAGTCCCCCTTACCTATGGAGTTCAGGTATGCTTGTGTAGGGTCATTTATACTAAAATTAAACAAATAACTTATCCCCGGCAACGGCGCCAAAATTTGACAGGCTAAATCGCACACTTAATCAAAGATAACCAACAGGCCTAAACTAATGCAGTAAAGGAAGTCGGGATCGTATCCACAGGAAGACTAAAGAAATTCTATTTGACAATTAAAAGTTTGTCTAAGTAACAAATTTGGGGGTTTTGATTGTTTGTTTGTCTAAACTACAAGTAGTGAAGTAAGAGAAATAAAGGAAGAAAGTAAATTCAGAAATAATAAGAGAAATAGCTAGGATATCGGGTTACCACGGTCAACGACGGTCAAAAAAAGAATCAAAAGATTAATATAAACATGGTTTGACGGGTAATGGATAGTTCCTTCCGGTCTACTATTCCCCCTAGAATTACTAATTTAGCTTTCGCTCTAATTAGGGCATTCTATTGTTCGCTGCAAGTTCTACCATTTCCATATCTTACGATCTAGGCCAAGGTTTAACAAACTAATAGATTGGTCACATGCATTTAACCAATTTATTAACAATTTAAAGCAACGATTAACAAAACAAATCAATAATTATGATTTAACTAATAATCTAACAATATATCATCGCATAGCCGTAGTTCCCCTAAATCCTAGCATAGAAGAATTAGCTACTCATGTTGGATCTAATGAAATTAACTATAACAATAAGAATTGAATTAAACATGACTTAATAAGATGGAAGAACAATTAACAATCTAATAAATTAAATAATAAAGAGAAAGAACAAGGAAAGAGGAATTAAGAAGAAGGAATTGAAACTAAAGGAGAAAGATTAAATACCAAAAGAAAAGGAAGAAAGATCGATTCCAATTTATTAGATCTAAAGTTGCTCAAAGGAAAAGAGATGTTTAACCGTATAAAAAGCATAACCTAATTATTCTCTCTTACAAAGCTTAAATACTAAATCCATAAGCTAGAGTAATTAAGTAACTAATGGGTCAGAGCCACGAAATAACCGTCTGATTACTACAATTAGTCGATCGACCAAATGGTCTAGTCGATCGACTAAAAAGGATGTCGTGATGATTTTAGTCGAACGACTAATGAGCTCTGTCGATCGACTAAATTCTTCAAGTGGTCGATCGACAACT
Organism: Heliosperma pusillum; assembly: GCA_022085475.1. Taxonomy (NCBI): domain Eukaryota; kingdom Viridiplantae; phylum Streptophyta; class Magnoliopsida; order Caryophyllales; family Caryophyllaceae; genus Heliosperma; species Heliosperma pusillum. The sequence continues at coordinate 1,822 of JAIUZE010035229.1, read as the reverse complement.
TCAGATAATCGATCGACTAAAAGTCTCGCGAATTTCCTGCAATGCGCACCGAACTTTAAGAGGCCGCCATTTCTTCGTTACTTGGTCAAATCATGCATTTTTGGTGGCGTTGGAAAGCTAAGAGAATAAGCTTTCATCTCCAATTGAAATCACTGGATTATCAATTTTAGATCTTGAGATATGGCTTTTCAAAGGTTACACTAGTGACATAAGGCTCTTGAAATTCCTCCAAACTTACTTTGTTGATAGGTTTGGCTTGCATTTGCTCCTTTTTGGGTAATAACCTATAAAACTACAACACAACCCAAAATAGCAAATACAGGAATAATAATAGCTAAAAGCTACGTAATAAGCATAGAAATGCGTGTCAAATAAGAGAATAAATGCATATGAATGACACGCATCAATAGACTATCCTTATAAATTGTGTTTCTTAACTCTTAAGTCATTCAAGTTAGTTATTATACTTGACACTATCGAAGTCTATAATATATTGTGATTTATGTTGTATATCGAGTTGTAAATTTGTATTCTATAAAACTACGTTAATTAATAATTTCATGTATTTTGTACGTGTTGTAAGAGTATTTTGATAGAGAATTTTTAAAAAATGTTATTGAATATAATACTTAAGATAATATATGTTACTCCGTACTAATATTGTATAATAAAATATAAATTAGTTTTTTTATATATGTAAATTTCTTGTGCCGCACACGTTTCAATAATCTAGTGATGATATAACCACTTGTGGACATAACTTGTACAAAAAAAAATTTAAAGATTCATTAGCTAATTAAGGCCAAAACCATGTTGTGAAAGTTGAGCGGGGAAATTTGCTTGATGACTTACTAGTATAGATCCCTCGCGAAAGCGCGATTTTTTCAAATAAAGATGTTAAAAACTTTTACTTTTAAATGTTAATTTGAAATAAAGCTAAACAATTATATATTGGAAGACTGTTAGTCTCTGACCATACTTACCGTAAATATTTATAATATATAATTAATTAGGAGGAAAATATTGTCCAATAATAATTATAGCCTAGTTATATCCCCATGCAAAAATTGCACGGGTTTGGTATTAAACTTGTATAGAAAATATTCGATTTAATGCATAAATATTGGTATAAAATGTGACACCCTCGAATTTGCGGAAAGATAAACAAGTAATTTAAATAAATAAAAGATGAGAATACGTTTTTAATAGGTTCACTTTAGTGAAAATCGGTAAATTTTAAAACCGGAACCTACCATTAAATATATTCATCATAACAAAGGTGTCTTAAAGAAAAAGGTTCATAACAAAAAGGAAAGAATATTATACATAAGAAGTATCCAAAACGGGAGACATATCTCCCGTATAAATACGGAAATAAAAGAGTGTATAATATAATACAATCCTAAGAACCGAATATAGGTCCAAGATAAATACTTCGCTCGCTAGCTCGTCAATGTACCCAAGTATGCATCACAAACCTGCCAACCGCATTAAATATAAACACGGAAGCCACAGTCAGTGGGGAGTAACTCCGATTTCTCCCAGCCACGAAATGTCGAGTTTAATAAAACATGAATAACATACAAGAGATGTATATGGAAAATACAAAGCCTTAACATATACGATATGCTTTTCATGTTATGAAACAAATAACTAACATATAACCTAGCATATGAAGGCTAAGCTACTCATGCAAGCTATCATGTGAATCAGTTAACAACCGGTAATCCAAACTCTATCAACCGTAGCCGGCTTGCATCTCACCTTCTAAGATTCATAGAATCCTCAAACATGAAAGACCAAGCGTCTAGAACCAGGCATA
>JAIUZE010035227.1:0-15344 GCA_022085475.1 Heliosperma pusillum | reverse complement strand
AAATCTGATGAATAAAATCATCATACAAGGCGTCTACCTATACTAGTAAGATTTACCTAAACTAGCTAGGAAACAATAAGGAAATAACACTACAACTACCTTATTTTAAATTAGGAAACTAAGCTTCTCTAAACTTATGTGGAAACAAATAATAACAAACTAAGCAAATAAACTTATCAAGAAACCAGCTATAAGACACGGTTCAAGATTGGAGCCGTGTATAGAAGCCTTGGAAAGCGTGTCACCAACTCATCAACTTTCTCTCAACATCAGAACGACAGAGAAAGTAGGTAGTGTCTCCTCCAAAGCCCATCTTCAGAATTCAAAAACGAATGAGCAACGTTTCGTTACTGATTACCAATAAATAAAGTTCTGCTTTGGAGTATTCAATCTATTCCAAACAAGACAGCACCAAGAAGGCTTCACCTCATCATTGCCATCAAGCCATTTATATCCTTTGGAAATGGTGTAAACATCCCCTGCATATGCCTATCTTCCTTGTAAGAAACCCTCCTTAAATGAATTTTTGACTGCACATGTCTTTCTCCAAGCCCAAGAACTCGAGCTGCTAGGTTCATATGGGAGTCAATTCCTACTTTCTAGGTATATATTATCAATCCACTTTATTCATAGATGATCTTTCTTCACAAGTATGCACCAAGCCAACTTACCCACTGCTGCAATAATCCAAAGTTTGTTGTCAAAAATACCCAATCCACCCATATCCTTACCCTTACAAAGAGCATTCCATGCCACTAAAGGGGCCTTAGAGTAGGTATCCTCCCCTTCCCATAGAAAGTTCCTACAAAGAGCCTTCAGCTTATCAAGAACACCCATAGGAAGGATAAAGATTTGAGCCCAGTAATTATGTATAGTGTTTAAGATAGATTTTACTAAGGTAAATCTACATGTGTAAGAAATCTCCCTCTTGTTTCACCTCCTAGTCAGGCTGTCATCTTCTCAACCAAAATGTTGCAATCAGTTTTTGAGAGTCTTTTATTAAAGATACTCACCCCAAGATATTTGAAAAGAAGAGTACCTTTCTTTCAACCAGTATGTGCCAAAATGAACTCTCCAGTTTCATTATCCACTCCCTTTTATAATAAGCTCGGATTTGTCATTGTTGATGTGCAATCCAGAGGCCTTTGAGAAACTGCTGAAACCTTCAATAAGCATAAAAATAGATCTAACATCTCCCTTGTAAAAGATTAGTAAATCATCAGCAAACATCAGATTGTTGGGTTTGATACTTTTGCAGAGATCGTGAAATTTGAAGCCCCCCATACTACCAATAACACTTAGAATCCTGCTAAAATATTCCATACACAAAGTAAAGAAAAGAGGGGACATGAGTTCCCCTTGTCTAAGTCCTCTCTTACCCTGAAAGAAACCATGAGGCTGGCCATTCAATACAATTGAGAAAGCGGTGGTAGTAACACACTGAAGCAAAAGGTGAATAAACTCGAGCAAAATTGAGACTCTGCATTAACAGATCCACAAAATCTCATTCGATGGAATCATAAGCTTTTCTAAAGTGCCACTTTATCAAGCACCTAGGAGAAGAATTATTGCTTGCATAGAACTTTACCAAGTATTGACTGATTAGAATGATTTCCATAATACTCCTCCCTTAAATGAAAGCTGATTGAGATGGATTAATGATATCGGGAAGTACCACAGATAGTCTGTTGCAAAGGAGCTTAGAAATAATTTTATATATAGTATTACAACAGCCTATGGGTCAAAATTCCTTGATAGTTCTCGGATTTTCAATTTTTGGAAATAGAACCAGGTTAATAGCATTAATTTGCTTCAGTAATTTACATGTTTTGAAGAACTTCGTAACTGCCAAGCAAATCTCATAATGAATAGTTCCCCAACTAGTTTTAAAAAACAGCCAGAATACCATCTGGCCCTTGTCTCTTCTCCTCTGGGATCGAGAGTACTATCTTTTTTATTTCATCATCAGTGGGAGGATTGCAGAGTAAACCTCAGTCCCCTTCCTGTACTTTTGGTCCCTCATTCATAATATTAGGAAGAAGTCAGAAGTGGCAGAACATGATCCCAACAAATCCTGGTAGTATTCCCCAAACGCATGTTGAATATCATCAGGTTTATCATAAGTATTCCCATCCATGCCCTCAATTCTGAAAACCTAATTTTGTATTTGTCTTAGTTTGATCACTTTCTGAAACATTCGAGTGTTTGTATCACCATCTTTGGCCCAATGGCATTTAGGTTTATGTCTCAAGTAATCTACCTTTGCTCACCTCTGGTTTGATATTCCTTATCTATGAAATTTAGGTTATAAGGATCATCTTGAAGTTCCTTTTGAAAAGTCAGAAGAAGGTCATAAGCCATGCTAGCATTCTTCTCTATGTTAGAGAACATATCCCTATTCAGCTATTTAAGTAAAGGCTTCAATAATTTCATTTTAGCAACCACGTTAAACATTGGAGTACCTTCAACCTTTTTAGACCACCCCTTTCATAACAACCTCTTGAAAATCAACCCTCATCAATAATACAAGGACAATGATCAAAGTCTCCCTCAGGTCCATAGAAGGCCTAATAATTAGGCCAAGTCCTAAGCTACCCATCATTAACCAGAACCCTATAAATCCTACTAAAAAATTTAATCCCACTAGGTTGTTTGTTGTTCCATGTAAAGAAAGCCCTTATGGTCTTTATATCCTGCAACTCACAATCATTGATTACCCTTTGAAAGACACAGTTTCAGTATCCTCTATAGGCAACCCAATGTTCTCACTAACATGCAAAACATTATTGAAGTCCCCCAAAATAATCCTACGTTTCAGGATATTCATTCTGATTAAACTATCCCACAGAGGGGTTCTCTCCTCAGGTTTCTTGAAACCATACACAAAAGTCATATAGAGTTGGTTACTCCATTAATTTTGTAACCTTAATGTGAGTATATTGTGCAGACAGTTTGATGGGATTTAGTCGCATACCCAAATCAAAGATAAATAACCGTTGAACTAGGCTAATAACATATGAATACATTAGGGAAGCAAGAGATCGATCTCGGGGAGACGGGAGAAATATTGTAAAAGTTTATAGTCGATTTTTATCTAGTTCACTTTTTTTAGTGACTGAAATTAAGTAGGAAATGAAAATAACTAAGAAATGAAAATCAATTAAACTATATAATAGAAATGAAACTAAACTAGAAATTAATAAAAGGAAAAGGTCGAGGGAATGGGATTTCACATAAAACTGTAATTTTATCTAGCATTGTTGATTATGATTATAACAAATTTTAAATTACGCAAGTCTCACACGATACCCTCCTTCCGGATCATTACCGACTATATGACGAATCTAGCGTTCTTTCGATTCTTACTATGTCGTGAAACTACTATTGACAGTCCTACTATTTATCCCGACTTTCATTCTTAAAATAGATGACGACTCATAAAAACATTCAATCATGGCCACTACATATATATATACATACACACACACACACACATATATATATATATATATATATATATATATATATAGATATATATATATATATTAGATGATATAGTATAGATAGATATATATATATATATATATATATAATATATATTTATATATAATGTATATATGTATATGTATATATACATATACATATATTACATATTATTACATATATATATACATATATATATACATATATATATACATATATATATATATATATATATATATATATATGTATATATATATGTATATATATATGTATATATATATGTATATATATATAAATATATAGAATTGGGATCCGGTGAGAACCACTAAGATAATGAGAACCGTGAGAACTCCGAATTAAAAAATTAATTTTGTAAAACTAACAACATATTTGGTTTTGGCGTAGAATTTTAAGGCTAGATAACATATTTGTTGTTAAAAAAGTTATAAGCTAATGAAGGAAATTGAGGCGAAATACGATTTATTAATTTTCATGCACTTAGTAGTCAGTTTGATGTATCTAGCAATTTTCATGCACCTAGTACTCATTTTCATGCATCTAGAGCCCGTCATATTTATGCACCTAGTAACTGTTTTCATGCATGTAGCAATTTTCGTGCACCTAGTGCTCGTTTTCATGCACTTATAGTAATTTTAGTGTACCAAATTGAAATTATGTACATAAGTACATAATTTTAATATAATCAATAATTTTTGTGTTAGTTACTGCAAATATTTTGCTTGAATAGACTAAACTAATGGTAAATGATCCTTCAAAACTTTCGGAACAAAATTTGGTGGAGATTAAGTGAGAGTTCTCACGGTTCTCATTATGTTGGTGGTTCTCACCGGATCCTGACCCTAAATATATATACATACATATATATATACATATATATATATATATACATATATATATACATATATATATATATACATATACCTATATATATATACCTATATATATATATATTTATATATATATATATTTATAAATATATATAGAGATACTAATATATATATATAATTATACTATATAGATATATAAGAGCATGTAGATTCAAGATCCGTAGGTGCCAAACGGACATCCACTCGGTGCAAAAAGTGGAAACGACCATGATAAATCCCACGCGCATCACTTTCTCACAACCAAACTCCATTTATATAGTTTCCCTAAATCATATCCCTTCCTACCTTTACATCATCAGCCCACCACCCAAATTGCCCAATCACTGTTCATCACCTATCATCGTCACTTACTTGTCCGACGCAACTCCATCATCACCATTACATATCATCTCAACTTAATCCATGTTGTCTCCATCGGCGACGATGGCCAACAACTCCGTCAACTTGTCGCGTGATATCAGAGTAGCTCCATCATCACCATCACCAATCAACCGTCGTCGTCGTCGCTTCTAATTCATCGGAACACTTTGAAACATCGACGAACCTGGTGCTAGGCCTTTGATCTACAACTCCGGTGAGATCTTTGGTTATTTTCGTGGTGCACAACATGGGTATAAGTAATGTCGTCGGCACCGTTGGAGGTTAACGGTGCACTCAGTATCCTACTTGCATGATCGCCGGCATGAGTGACGCCAGTATGGTGACGGTGGTAGGTGTTGTTCAGGGATGTGTGGTAGTGGTGCAATGGTTATGCGTGATATTTGTAGTGTTGATTTGGGGATTTTTAAATTTGGGGTTGTTATTATATACGTGTATTTAGGTAGTATATTTGTGTACCTAGAATAATATTTTGTGTAACTAGAATAATATTTAATGTACCTATATAATTCGTATTTCAGTATACCGGCAATAGTTTGAAATGTGTGAGATTTGGTAAAAACAAATGTACCTAGAATAGAAAAAAGTGTACCTACGACCGTAAAAAATGTACATACAAATCTGGTAAAAGTGTGTACCTACAGTAGAAAAAAGTGTATATAGAATTCTCGTAAAATGTGTACCTATGATAATAAAAAGCGTATGTGAGATTTGTTAAAGAGAAAAAAAATGGTGTATCTATCATATATATCAATGTACATATAGGTCGTTTCCACTTTTTCCACCGAGTGGTCGTTTCCACCGGATCCTAAATCTATATATATATATATATATATATATATATCTATATAGGGTTAGGATCCGGTGAGAACCACTAACATAATGAGAACCGTGAGAACCCTCACTAAATCTCCACCAAATCTTGTTTCGAAAGTTTTGTTGGATCATTTACCATTATTTTAGTTTATTCAAGCAAAATACTTGCAGAAATTAAACAAAATTAATTTATTATATTAAAAAATATGTACTTAATGTACATAATTCAATTTGTACACTAAAATTACTCTAAATGCGTGAAAAAAAGCAATAGGTGCACGAAAATTGCTACATGCATGAAAATAGTTACTAGGTGCATGAAATTGACGGGCTCTACATGCATTAAAATGAGCACTAGGTGCATGAAAATTGTTAGATGCATGAAACTGACTACTAGGTGCATGAAAATTAATAAATCGTATTTCACCTCAATTTCCGTCAGTAACTTATAATTTTTCGACCAAGATGTATGTTATCTAGCCATAAAATTCTTCGCCGAACCTAAAAATGTCCTTATTTTTTAAAAATAAATTTCGGAAGGCGGAGTTCTCACGGTTCTCATTATCTTAGTGGTTCTCACCGGATCCCAATTCTATATATATATATATATATATATATATATATATATACATAGAATTAGGATCATGTGAGTCCACCCTATCTTTTTGAGTCTGTGAGTCCATGATACAATATCACAAATTATACGAAACAATATCACGGCATATATTATACAATATCACACCACTGTACCACTTTTTCGCGCACTATTACAATTTTTTTTCTAATACTTTTTTTCACACCAATTTTTTTAGCACTTTTGTACTATTTTTTTTCGTGATACTGTTTAGTATAACTAGTGGTATTGTTTTATGTAATCTGTGATATTGTATAGCTGGACTCACGGACTCAAATATTTAGGTGGACTCACCGGATCTTGCCTCTATAAACATATATATATATATAGATTTAGGATCCGGTGGAAACAACCACTCGGTGGAAAAAGTGGAAACGTACTACACATTCACTTATACTATACGGTACACGCCGCTTATACTATACGGAGTATTAAACAAACACATTGCCAGCAATATATAAACATGTATTTCAATAAATCACTTTCTCTCTCCTCTCATTATTTTGAGTTCCTTTCTCTCTCATCAAACCGTTTCCCCAATTTCTTCCAATTAATTCATCCAAAATCCGCGGTGTTTGCGACGATCGACGCCTAATCCACATCAATTCCTTCGACTTTTATTGTTTGTAAGTGATCAATTGCTCTTATTTTTCGTATTTCAGCTGCTTAAACTTCGATTTAGTAGTTTTATTTTTATTTTTCGTACCAATTTCTGTTTAGATTTAGTAGTTTAAACTTCGATTTTAGCTAATTCAGTAGTGTTTGTGTTAGAGTTCGTCATAATCTTCTTCATAATGTTCAATTTAGTCATATTAGCTGAGTTTTTGTGCATCCTGTAAGTTCAGGAACATTTAGATTGATTTATGTGTTTAGTATTGATGTTGTGGGAGACTTTAAGCTTACATGTTAAATTTATATTTAGTATATTTAATTGTTGTAATCGACATATGAGTTATCTTCTTCCTCATGCTCTAAATCGCTCATGCAGGTCTTTCTACATTGTTTTCTTGAAGATTTGTAGTTCAGGTCAGGGTTCCGGCATTATTTGAACTTTCGATTTCTACTTTTCTATTTTTTTTCCGTAATTTTCGTCGTTTTAACATACGTTGATCCTCATCCATTCTTAATCGTGTTATCCTGTTTGTATTTGCATGTTCATCGATGCTAAACTTTCAGTAGTGCTTTTCCGTATTCGTTCATCAGGTATTGTCTTATCCCTAGGTCGAGGTCCGTCGCTACTTTAGTGTTCTTTAATTTATTTTTCCTTTTTTTTTGTGATGTTAGTAATGATTAGTTCTCTAGCTTGTGTATAATGTCTAATTTAACTGCATTGATTGTCATATTAGTTGCTTCATAATTCATCATTTTAGTTCATTAATTAAAATTTATTAATGTTCACATCACTAACCATCACCAAAATGCCAAACGAATACAATGACTACCTTTTCTGTATTTGGATATTGAATATACATTATTATATGCATCTAGGTACTTTGACGGTATTGCGTAGGTACACAAAACTGCTACAACCTGTTTATCCAATTTTAAGAGTCAGTCTCCTTTTTTGTAGACCCCCCCCTGTAATCCTTTGTTGTTGTTGAAATTTTGCTGATTTCAATTATGCTAGCTTCATCTTTCGCTTCGATTCTTTAGTTTAATCCTAATTAGAACATCTTTTTCTACATTTGTTTTTGTGTTTTAATCATTCCTTGTTGTAAGGCTCCTCACTAGTCCTTTTATACGAGTTAATGTTAATGGTTTATGTTTTATGGCTTAGGATTTTATATTCGGCATTAGTTACATTTTTATTTGTTCTAGGTACGGATAGTCGATTATTAGGTACGTATTTTCCCCAGTTGATCATATCTAACCATGTTGTGTTTTTTGTTATCTGTCTCATGTGTAGTCATGGAAAATAGCAGTTCATCAGAGTCGACATCACTAGGTTCTCATACACGTGGTCGACATTCCGTGTCTGCTTTGAACGTGAAATTCCCGGCATTACGCACAAGGATGAGTCCTAGCGCACTTTTTGCGTTCATCAACAACGGACTTTCTGCACAACAGATTTCCGCCATAAGAGAGATGGGTTTTGGTGGTATATTATGTCTAAAGACCGACATTATCCCTGGGCAGTTAGCATTCTGGTTGATCTCAAATTTTGATCCGTTTTCTTGTTCCCTCCCTATCATGCATCTCCCTATCCGTGATGAAGATGTCCACCTTGCCACAGGTATACCTATGGGTGAGATAGAGTTAACGCAAGCATCACGATATGATAAGTCAGAAGAATTTCTAGCCATGGTCAGCGAATGAAAGTCTCAGTTTGGTCGAAACCGGGTTACCTCAACCCAACTCTTGGATGTAATGTATGCACAAAAGGAGGGTGGGGACAACTTTAAGAGGAATTTTGTTGTGTACCTTGTTTCTGCGTTCCTAATGGGTGTTAAAGGGGAGGTTCCAAGTCTACGCATTCTCAAGTGTTTGATGGATGTCTCAATTATTCCGTAGTTGAAATGGTGTGATTTCACCCGCAACAACATGATTTCTAGTGTAATACAATGGAGGACTGAGCAAGCAAAGGAGGCTCAAGGAGGACCTAAGAAAACTTTCAAAGGGCCTATCATGGTTTTAATTTTCATTTACCTTGATAGAGTTGTTTTCAAGTCAAGAACTGTCACCAGGGTGTTCCCAACGATGTGCACATGGACCAAGGCCGAGATATTGTCTCGGGTTGCCAAAGAGAAAAAAGAAGCGAAACGATTCGGGGCTGGTTCTGTTGATGTACAAATGGTTAAAGGGGCTGGTTGTTGCTGTGTTAGGCCTGAGATTGCGGAAATTCAGCACTCTGGTCATAACAATGTTGCCCATGATGTAATAGATCATGATAACCATCATGAGGCTGATAACGAGGAGCAAGACGAGCATAGTACCAAACGATCAAAAGTCACTTTCCGCATCGAAAACATTGCCTGTGCAGGAAAGGCCCTAGCCTAGGCTTTTGAGCACTTTGGGAAGACACTAAATGATGCCAAGTCTGAGATGCCGGGTTCCTCGGTTGTTGGCCAACTTTCTGATATGGCTGATGCACTACTTGGTGGCTTTCAACTAGGCCCACCAAGTAGACATGCGGAAGAGATTCCGGCAAAAGCAGATTGTGGAAAGGGAACGGTTGATGTAGAGTTATCTAACACCACCACTGGTGTAAATGTTGTTGTCCCTGAAGTTAGAGCCCCTCCCTCCGCAGTATCTGAAATTGACGTCGCAGCTGCCTCAACAGGGGGTTGGGATGATGACCCCTGTTGGAATGACGCTGCCTTTCTGGATGCTGTTCTAGCATTGAGTAATGCATTCAACAAAGGGTCGAGTAACGAGCCGTCAACAAAGAAAAGACGAGTTGCTCCTGAGTACCCGACATTCAACTTGTTTGTAACCCAGAACACCCCAGAATCCTCTGCAACACAAGATATGCATATCAATACTGATGCACCTGACATGGCCACCTCATCAGAACCAATGAATGTATCTACGGAGGTAAAACAACCCTGCAAGAGGGACATAGTTGTTTCAGAGGTATTTAAATCACCGTTCATTCAAAGGAATACATCAATGTTTTCTGAATTAAGCCTATCGGAGAAAAATGTGGTTGATTTGGTATTTGGGGATGGTTTTGACGCCAGGTAACTCTAAAACCTTTTTTTTTTCAATGGTTTAAACATCTTGCAGTTAATGTACCTTCAACACTAAATAGTGTACCTTCAACACTAAATAGTGTACCTTCAACACTAAATAGTGTACCTGTGCCGGTTAACAATGTAATTAGTAACTTTTATTTTCAGTGAGGTATTACTCAGAAATCAGTATTTCCAACTAAGGCGACGCGATCTTAAGAGCTTGGTTGTAGATGCACGTATAGATAGCAATGTAATCAATGCATGGGCTCATCTATTAAACAAGAAAGAGGCGATAAAGGCTCCCTCATCTCCATTGCGTCTATATGCTTTCGTTACTCACAATGTAAGTTATGTGATTATATACATATGAATGTTTTTATTGTCTTATTATTATCTGTCTTCTAATGTTGCTTCTATATTCGTTCTCTATAGGGGATTCAATGTGAACATACCACTGACTTTGAACATTTGAGCTTGGTGAGCTCCTATATTTTTCTTTTTGTGTGTTTAGTTCTTATTTTTTATTGTTTATTTTACTATTAATCAGTCTGTTTTCTCGCATCTTGTTGGCATTCGGCTTACTTCATATCTTCTTCCTTTCTACATCAGATGTTCTTCCCATTCGCACTGCGGGAGCCGATGTTGATTTGCGTCAACTTTATATCTCGCAAAATTGAAGTCATACACCCAATGCGGCCTCAAACATTAAAGTTTAATGTATATGTTCAGAACATGGTGAGCATTCGACTGTTAACACTTTCTTAATTGCCATATTGTTATGGTTTATCCTCATTTCAAATATGTTTTTACTGATATTGACTGTTCTCCACAGAGGGATTTCATTAGACGTGTCATGATAGCCAAATCAAAAAGATTTGCGGCAATTCAGTTTTTCAAATGTGAAGAATATGTTGCCAAATCGCAAACTATTGATTTTGATGATGGGATTTACCTTATGTGTTACATGGAGATATATGCAGGAGCTCGTAGAATTTTTAAATTGAATCTTGTTAATGTAAGCAACGTATATCGTTTGTTACATATATACGTAAATTACAATATTAGGTGCACTAAATAGATCATTAAGTCTTCTTTTATTATATCTTACAGTCTAGGCCAGCCGATAAGGTTGTCCTTAAACTGAAGGCAAAATACTGTTATGCTCTGTTGACCAGCGACCAGAATGAACTCAGAGATCAAGTGCTATCTGATGCAAGGCGTTATCACACCAGATCTGGGCAAGGATACTTATTTGTTATCATAACCTTTTATGCAGTCTTTTGATTTACTTAACATAATCTAACCGTGTTATTTTTAATCATTTAAGGAAACAACCCGTTGAAGAAGCAGCGAGTTACTCTGATGCTGAACTCCTGAAATACGCGTTCAGTGCATCCAAGGGAGATGACGCAAAGTTGTAAGGATGTGACAACGCTTTCCATCTTTTCAAATGTAATTTATTAGATTGATCCTTCTACGTTTTTTTACCTACATTGAACATATTGCATCTGTTTTTGTAGTGATGTGGTTGTTCAAACAAAATTCGGGAATGCAACAAGAGAGGGTATGGCCACTTTGAAAAATCGAAAATGGGTCATGGACATGGTAATATTCTGCTTATTTTTTAAGTTGATCCCTTCCATATTACATAGTAGCTAATGTCATTCATTCCTCGTTTTAGGTCATTGATATGTTTGAGATTTATTCAACGGTGCTTTCACCAGAATTGGTGTACGTACCAACAACTGCAAGTGTGAGCATACCTGTTTTTTCCGTATATTAACCGTAGATGGCATAAGTGCAACCTTACATGTAATTATACTTATTTATCTGATTCAATGCAGCACCTTAATCCAAAACGAGACAACAAACTTGGTCGGAACTATATAAACATGTCATACATGCCAAAGGATGGAAAGGACGTGAAAGCTGTAAGTTTCTTGCTGCTTGATGTTTGTATGGTGTTGCTGTTATAACTTTGTTGTTGCCAATGGATTATCTCACGAAATATTTGTACGTCTACAGATGTTTATCCCTCTTATTCGTGATGATCATTGGTTCTTATGTGTGTGCGACCTGGAGACGGAGAAGACTTACTTACTGAACTCATTGCCTTCCAACAATCTTGAAGACGAAATGAATTTTGTACATGTGTCTTCAATCTACTAAATAAAGTTTTTAACTTCATATGTCTTGTCTATTTGAAGGTAAGCAATGTCATAGAGATCCTAGTTCGTTCGAAAGGGTTTGAGAGATTCAAAGCGGTACCACTATATTTGATAGAAGCTATATCTGTCTCGATTCAAACAAACGTGTAATTTTGCTTGATACTCTCTAGTAAACTCTTCTTGTCTACAATCATTTGTATTATTTATTTATGTGTATAGTAACGTGTTTGTTCAAAATGTTTGATAGGTTTGACCGTGGCGTTTATGTACTTAAATGGTTAGAAGCTGGACGTAACAAGTCTTTGTGGACCGATAAAAATCACTATAAGGTTTTAAATTATTCTTTCTACTTATCTCCTTTTTATAAATGTTGGTGGTCTTAGTAATAAAACATTATTCTCATCAATTATGTCTTACTTGTGTAGGACATTGTCGCATATAGGAGGAAGGTCGCATTAAAGCTGTTACGATGGGAAGAAAACATGAGGAAGGTAATCACTATTATTATTATTACCTTTTTTTTGTTACCATCCCAATGACTTTCCGTTTCTTAATAATCATGGTTCAGGTTTCTAAGTTAAATTCTGTTTTATTGGTTTAATAAGGTAATAATTCCTTTAATTATAGCCATGCCCTTGAGTTTACGGTTTAGGATCCCTATTTGGCCACTAGGTGCGTTATGATCGCTCCTTGGTATGTTTAGTTAGTGTTGTAGGTACGCTCCTTAATGTAATGAGCCATTTGGGATAGCATGGTGCTAAACTATTATTTGGGATACTGTATTGGATTCACCAGTTCCCCTTGGAAGGGTTCTTTTTTACCCCTCCGTTTGGTTTCATGTTGATGTTAAATGGTTTACAGTTTAAGACCCTAATTGGCCACTCGGTACGTCGTAATTTGTTATAGATACGTTTAATCCATTTGTAGGTATGTTTGTCATTAATATATAGTTTCTTGCTGGCTATTATATGTACTTCCCCTCCAGTGAAGGCTTTATTCATTTTTTACCATAATAAAACTTTTATTTATGTCTTGCAGGTTTTTTAAACAGGTTCTTTGGAGGTAGGTTATCGCAGCTTTCTTCAGCACATAAATCAGCCTACGTCGTCATCAACAATTGACTAATAACGTTTTCGGTATCTTGAAAGACTGTCCTACGTAGTTTGTTGTATCATCTGAAGGAATACTTTGCAAATTGTAGAAGCTTGCGAATGTATTAATGACTACTTAATATTTTGTAACAGAACAGATACGTTGAATTCTGGATTTGGAACTAAGATAATGGGATATTAGTTCTTAATCTCTCTGTCTACATGGTTGTTTTTTATTTATTTATGTGTATAGTAACGGGTTTGTTCAAAATGTTTGAGAGGTTTGACTACATTGTAATCTCGAAATATTAAAACCGACCATTTAAAATTCAATTAACAACTGATCATTCAAGAGGATTTAGAGCATATATTCCACCATAAATACTCCATATTTTTTAATTTCGTCGTAGCTTCAAGAACACAAGCTTACCTTCAGATGTTTCTAAATCAATAAAGCCAATTTAGGTACATGCACATCACGCCTAGACACACATTTCTGCCGTGTAGTTACGTTGTTTTACATTGTAATCTTGAAATAGTAAAGCTGACCATTCAAAATTCAATTAGCAACTGATCATCCAATAGGATTTAGAGCATATATTGTGCCTCAAAGGTTCGTATTTCAAAAGCCAAAGTTTCATGTGTATGTTTAGAAATTATGGAGATCGATACACAAACGAACCCCTCTAGGTACACAAATTTTCCATCTAGGTGCGAAACTTATTTAAAAATAGCAATAAAATAAATAAAACAATACGCGAAGAAGTCATCATCCATCTTCATTCAGGTGCCTTCAAACTTATAAGCCTCCAACCTTCAATCCTCCAAGCCTCAAAGTATGAAAAAAGTACAAATTACAATTAGCCAGTTGTATTTTTCACATAACGTACCAATTTAACCTCCTTTAAAGAAAAGAAAATAATAAACAAAAAAAAAAGAAAAAAAACAAATGCAAAACATTTCAATAAACATAACTACCTTTTTGATATTTCATATTCTTCCCGGACAATTCCGACTATCATGGAATCCTAATTCGCCACAAGCTTTACATTTTCTACGTGGTTTCTTTTGTTCTTGTATAGCTTGATCCTTCTGAGAAACCAACCTTTTACCAGAACCCTTAGTCTTTGATTGGATAGGAGGTAACACAACCACCTCAGCCGGTATTTTGGTTCCTAAAAGTTTCTCAAGCTCAGCGTTTTTTCTTTTTGTCTGATCAGATGTATCGCTGCATTCACCATCAGATACATTGCTTTGCAATATCAACTTGTCCTTAAAACCCTTGAGTAGGTCCATAAATTCATCTATGTACGCAGGTTTTTGTTCAGCAAGGGTAACACAAGAGTACAACTCGGACCATAACACACCAATCTTGTTTTTTCTGACGTCTAGTGTATTGCAATCATCAATCAAAGATCTAGGTACATTAGTAAGTGGCTCACTCATCGCATATTTGCTCCATCTGACTAGCAAATACTGAATGGGGATTTGTTCGAAGCCCTGATCTTTCAACACATAGAGAGCATGACGACACATCATACCATGCCTCTCAAACTTTTTGCACGAGCAACTCAATTTTAGCTCTTCAGAATCGAAACTAACATAAGAAACCCGGTCTATTGCACGTTCAACAACAGGTATGTTGCCGCTTGTAACATTACCCATAACCTTTACACCACATGTGAAGCAGGCAGACTTCCATTCTTCCTGAAGTTCAATAAAGACGGGTGTAGTGTAGAACTCGGAAGCATGTTTTTCCAAAGGATGGGGTGTTATCAGATTGGGGAAGGTGTTTTTTGAATCTGCAATTAACTTGGACTGTTTCCATCGTTGCGCATCCATGGCGCTCTCAAATCTCATCAAAAACTCCACAAGTGTTAAGTTTGGATTCATGAAATTTCCGAAAAAACTATTTTCCGACTCCGACCTAGAGGTAGTTCTCAGTAACCCACCCATAAACAAACCTCTAAAATAAGCCGGGATCCAATACCTTCTCTTATTAAACATCTTACTCAGCCACTTATGTTCGGTTAAATCATATGTCGTCATGATTGAACCCCATCGTTCCTCAAATTCAGATGGCTCAATGTCTTCATCCCAAACACATGAACATAGGTCTTTCATAAAACTTGTCTCTTTGAAGATAGTAGCCCCGACTTTGTCAGGAACTTTTTTCATAATGTGCCACATGC
>JAIUZE010035226.1:0-13295 GCA_022085475.1 Heliosperma pusillum | reverse complement strand
TAGGACTAGGATGTTTTCCTACCTTGTGTATAGCCTCGAGTTACAGAAGTCGACTATTGACTGTACTAGGAACTTATGCCTGTTTGTAGAAGTATTGGTCTTTCATGTTTGTATGATTCTATGAGTTTTAGAAGGTGAGATGCAAGCCGGCTAAGATTGATAGAGTTTGGATTACCGATTGTTAACTGATTCACATGATTACTTGTTGATTAGGGTTTGAGTGTATCAGGGCCATGTTACTTGGTAACCGCTGAGCCAGCATACCAGCTTCCCTACCTCGAGTTATATTTTATTAACGGTTTCACATGATAGATTTCACATGATAGGTTATGTGTTAGTTAATTGTTTCATAACATGAAAAGCATATCATATATGTTTAAGTTTTGTATTTTCCGTATACATTGCTTTTATGTTATTCATGTTTAATTAAACTCGACATTTCGTGGCTGGGAGAACTCGGAGTTACTCCCTACTGACTGTGGCTTCCGTGTTTATATTTAATGCGGTCGAACAGGTGGTGTTGCATATTTGGGGTACATGGACGAGCTAGCTAGCGAAGTATTTACCTTGGACCTATATCCGGTTCATAGTTTGTATATTATTAGATACACTTTTATTTCCGTATTATAGCGGGAGATATGTCTCCCTCTTGTAAACATTTCGTTTGTAGAATAGTAGTTCCGTTTTGTAAATGACCTTTTTATTTTATGACACCTTCGTTTTGTACTATCTTATTTCTTTTATGTATTTAAATAAATTTTTTTTTTCTTTCCGCAAATTTGAGGGTGTCACATGAGTGACTATGTTTTCTTCTCTCTTTCTTATACATATTTACTTACCATTTGCTTGTTAAGAGAAGAGTGATCCGTGAGAGTCCGAATTTGGATGAGTCTTGCAAGGTCGAAAGTCTAATTTATTTCCAAGATTGTATAAATTCGTTCACTTTCGTATTAAGCTCTGTAGCAATTGAATGAGTGCATCGAACAGTTTAGCATTGACTTGTAGCTAGCTCTGAGACTTACTCCATTCCCCTAGGTTTATTTTGTTCCATTTAGCAGCATTTAGTTTGCTTGAGGACAAGCAAATGTTTGGTTTGGGGAAGTTTGATGAGTGTATTTTATATAGACTTTCTAGTCCATTTATGCACGCATTTCTATGTCATTTAGGTGATATTATATCACTATATGCCCCTATTTGGCTACTTTATACTTTCATTACTATTTTGAAGGTACAAGCTGCGTAGTAGCAGAAACCGAGCCAAAACAGTCCACTTTGCATGCATTTAGGAGAATAGAGGGTGATGCGTGTATTTTATATAGACTTTCTAGTCCATTTATGCACGCATTTCTATGTCATTTAAGTGATATTATATCACTATATGCCCCTATTTGGCTACTTTGTACTTTCATTACTATTTTGTAGGTACAAGCTGCGTAGTAGTGGAAACCGAGCCGAAACAGTCCACTTTGCATGCATTTAGGAGAATGGAAGGAACGGAACATAAGCTCTTGCATGGGAAAGCTTAAAACCGCTTGCATTCAAGTACAAAGCCATGTCCAACACTGCACGATAGGCCAAAAGACCTCGATCGATTATATATTTGGTCGATCGAGGAGAGTTGAAGGGAAAAGTTGCTCGATCAAGGAGAGTTGAAGGGAAAAGTTGCTCGATCGAGCTATCTTGTGCTCGATCGAGTAGTTGCTGCTGAAAAGTTGCTCGATCAAGTAGAATTGTTACTCGATCGAGTGATTTCCTCTAATAAAGTCCTCGATCGAGTGGTTATTTCCCTCGATCGAGTTGAATCTATCATGGGCCTTAAGTCCGTAGCTTAATTAGGGTTTAAGAGTTGTGTTTTGCATTATATAAATTCTTATTCGTCGTCATTAGCATTATTCAGATTCGGAGTCATTAGGACTCAGAACCATTAGGGTTCGGAATCATTAGCATTAATCTTCCTTTAGTTTTCTGAACTTTTAATCTTTGGTTTGCATTCGGGTTTATCGACGTAGGATTTGTTCTTTACGCCGGATTTGCTAAGATTGTAAACTCCTTTCTTCTTTTCTCTCTTTCTTAATCCTAGTCTTAATTATTGTTTCTCTTTCTTAATTACTGATGCGTTATTTTTAATGCTTGTTAATTACGGTTTTATTATGTCTTATGTCATATATTTAATCGTCTTTGTTAGCATAGTTCATAACATGAGTAGCTAATTCTCTTGTATGTTGGGATGAGGGAAACCGTAGTAGAGGCATGTTAGGATAGATTAGTTTAGCTAGTCGTGAGAATCGATCTTTGCAATTTAATTGAGGTTTAGTCGAATGAGTGCACGCAGGAGACTAGACTAGGTAGTTAACCCCGACCTGGATCGAGAGATTGGAAGGGAAGGCTTGCTTAGAATTGATAGGTGACTCCTAAGAGGACGAGAGTTAATTAGGAAAATCCCTAGGGCGGTTTGAGACCGAGAGGAGAAAACCATTGCTCTTCTCATTAAAAGATTGACTGACTTAGTTGACCCGTAGATGCCGATACTTCAGTAGACCGAATCCTAGCATATTCTCTCTCTATCTTTATTTCTCTTTCTTTAATCTTATTTAGTGTAGTTAAAACTATTTCAAAACCCCCCAGATTGTTACTTGCAGATTTAGATTTCAGTTAATTAGTTTCCTCCCTGTGGAGATCGACCCTGCTTCCGCTATCTTCTTAGTTAGTAGACTTAGGTTTATTTTTGGTGTATAACGACCGACATCAAATTTTGGCGCCGTTGCCGGGGAAGGCAATTTAATTTTCTGTTATTTATTTCTGTCTCGTCTTAAGGAATTTCTAATTCCTTAAGACTGTTCTTATGTTTTCTCTCTAGTTGTGTATGCGCAGGTAGAGAAGGATAGATAAGACTCTTCAGGAGGAAGACTTGAGTACTCCTGATTCCGTCTTCGACAGTTTTATTTTCATGGAAGATTCGACTGTTGAGACTACTGTGACAGCGAAGATGCCTAACATTGTTAGTCACTCCGAGCCAACCGCTGCACGTATACCCCAGGGATTGTGGAAAAAGAAGTCAGAAATTACCACAGCTGAGGGTACTTCCGTAAGTCAAAGGCCTGACGGTGGTCTTGTCATGAACCTATTTGGTTATTAGCCGGGTTTGCAACCCCGTGCAATTTGTAAAAACAAGTTATTGCGTTTTCGTAGACAATTAGACAATTAGACGTTACGCGATAATCCGTAGTTTAGATAGACAACTTGTTTTCCTGTTAGACAATGCTTGGTATTTTTCTTTGGGTATCGTTTGGCATCGTTTTTGCAGGAAAACAAAGAGGAAATCAACTGCTCACAGTCAACGGCCGTGCAATTCAGAATATGCTAGATCGAGCAAAGGACATTACTCGATCGAGCGGTTTTACCTGACAATGTGCTCGATCGAGTAGAATTTCTACTCGATCGACCCCTAGTTTGATGCTGGTTTGGGGAAGCTTCTGTTTTGTAAGTTCTTCTGTTTTTTCTTCCACTCCTTATATATATTTCATTCTTTAGGAACCTGTATTAGGTTGTTTTTTTTCCCTTTCCCTTATATGCTTTTGTGCTATAGCCAATGAGGACATTGTCTGTTTTGGTTTGGGGAAGTGTTTTACATTCTTTTGCGTCTGCATTTGCATTTGTATTGCATTCACGTTTACAATTCATGTTAACTAGAAAAAATTTGAAAAAATCAAAAAAATATCACGTTTATTTTTGCATATAGTTGAGTCGGATTGGAGTCTTGTTCATGATGAAATCGCACTACATGTCTATTTTATGCTATTCGTTGCACCTTTCTTGACTTATTTAGTGAAATCGAATAGTGAACTATTGAATTTTGTCTTGGAATTTAAATTTGATTATTGGACTTGACTCAACATTTTGGCAAACTACTTATATATTCTGAGATTTTAGAGCCTATAACTGGTGACATCCATGACCAGTTCATCTAGGAATGAGAATAGTTACTCCCCACATCTCGTGTCATTTGCTTGTATATGAATTTTGATTTCTTATGCCTGCACGCATTGGGTTTGTGGTCGGTATTACGTGTTTTGAGAATATTTGCATCTCCCTTTTCCTCATTTTACCCCATTAACTCCACATAAAGCCATATCTGCCTGTTGCCCTTAACTACATCCTAAACTGAGCCTACCCTTGCCGAGCTAGTTTAGTAGTCGAGGTATATTCTACCGTAGTGTCAGTTTTTGGCTCGTTATCATTGATTGGAGTGGGTTTCTTGTGAGAAAAAGAAGAGAAGTTATTAATAGTGCCTCGATCGAGTAGATTTCAGCTCGATCGAGCAGATTTTGTGTTTATTTGCCTCGATCGAGTGACTCATTCTACTCGATCGAGTGGTTTTCCTCAGACAGCCAAGAAAGAAAAAGAAAAGAAAAGAAAATGGAAAAAATGAAAAAAATAATGAGAAAAATAATTGGCCGAAGTTTCTGTTATCTACACCTCCTATGCGTATCATTATTTTGTTGAGGTGTTATTTGGGATTTGTGTTGTTTATGCCTAGATTTGGTAAGGCATCGAGCTTAATTTTTGATTGTTGGAAGATGGAACGAGTTTTATTGCGGTGTTGTTAGGAACTAGCTTGGCTATTTACCCTCACATTTCCACTAATTATTTTGCCCCTTCTTACCAACTAGCCTCACATATCCATATTTTTGCAAATGTTCGGCACATGATTGTCCTTGAACGGTGGTTATGCGTGTGTACGGTGCTTGAATCATCTTTCATGTTAGTTAGCAATGCATGTTGTGTCGGTCGTAGTCTAGGTGAGTGACTATATTTTCTTCTCTCTTTCTTATACATATTTACTTACCATTTGTTTGTTGAGAGAAGAGTGGCCCGTGAGAGTCCTAATTTGGTTGAGTTTTGCAAGGTCGAAAGTTTAATTTATCTCCAAGATTGTATAAATTCGTTCACTTTCGTATTAAGCTTTGTAACGATTGAATGAGTGCATTAAACTGTTTAATATTGACTTGTAGCTAGCTCTGAGACTTACTCCATTCCCTTAGGTTTATTTTGTTCCATTTAGTTGCATTTAGTTTGCTTGAGGACAAGCAAAGGTTTAGTTTGGGGAAGTTTGATGCGTGTATTTTATATAGACTTTCTAGTCCATTTATGCACGCATTTCTATGTCATTTAAGTGATATTATATCACTATATGCCCCTATTTGGCTACTTTGTACTTTCATTACTATTTTGTAGGTACAAGCTGCGTAGTAGCGGAAACCGAGCCGAAACAGTCCACTTTGCATGCATTTAGGAGAATGGAAGGAACGGAACATAAGCTCTTGCATGGGAAAGCGTGAAACCGCTCGCATTCAAGTCCAAAGCCATGTCCAACACTGCACGATAGGCCAAAAGACCTCGATCGATTATATATTTGGTCGATCGAGGAGAGTTGAAGGGAAAAGTTGCTCGATCGAGGAGAGTTGAAGGGAAATGTTGCTCGATCGAGCTATCTTGTGCTCGATCGAGTAGTTGCTGCTGAAAAGTTGCTCGATCGAGTAGAATTGTTACTCGATCGAGTGATTTCCTCCAATAAAGTCCTCGATCGAGTGGTTATTTCCCTCGATCGAGTAGAATCTATCATGGGCCTTAAGTCCGTAGCTTAATTAGGGTTTAAGAGTCGTGTTTTGCATTATATAAACTCTTATTGTCGTCTGTTTTGATTATTCGGAGTCATTAGGACTCAGAACCATTAGGGTTCGGAATCATTAGCATTAATCTTCCATTAGTTTCTGAACTTTATCTTTGGTTTGCATTCGGGTTTATCGACGTAGGATTTGTTCTTTACGCCGGATTTGCTAAGATTGTAAACTCCTTTCTTCTTTTCTCTCTTTCTTAATCTTAGTCTTAATTACTGTTTCTCTTTCTTAATTACTGCTGCGTTGTTGTTCATGCTTGTTAATTACGGTTTTATTATGTCTTATGTCATATATTTAATCGTCTTTGTTAGCATAGTTCATAACATGAGTAGCTAATTCTCTTGTATGTTGGGATGAGGGAAACCGTAGTAGAGGCATGTTAGGATAGATTAGTTTAGCTAGTCGTGAGAATCGATCTTTGCAATTTAATTGAGGTTTAGTCGAATGAGTGCACGCCGGAGACTAGACTAGGTAGTTAACCCCGACCTGGATCGAGAGATTGGAAGGGAAGGCTTGCTTAGAATTGATAGGTGACTCCTAAGAGGACGAGAGTTAATTAGGAAAATCCCTAGGGCGGTTTGAGGCCGAGAGGAGAAAACCATTGCTCTTCTCATTAAAAGATTGACTGACTTAGTTGACCCGTAGATGCCGATACTTCAGTAGACCGAATCCTAGCATATTCTCTCTCTATCTTTATTTCTCTTTCTTTAATCTTATTTAGTGTAGTTAAAACAATTTCAAAACCCCCCAGATTGTTACTTGCAGATTTAGATTTCAGTTAATTAGTTTCCTCCCTGTGGAGATCGACCCTACTTCCGCTATCTTCTTAGTTAGTAGACTTAGGTTTATTTTTGGTGTATAACGACCGACATCAGAGGGAACGGAACAGAAGCTCTTGCATAGGAAAGCGTGAACCCGATTACAAACGAGTCCAAAGCCATGACTTATACTATGTGCCAAGCCAGAAGACCTCGATCGACTATGCCTTTGGTCGATCGAGGTGAGTTGAAGCCAGAAGACCTCGATCGAGCTACATCTTTGCTCGATCGAGTAGGAGCTGTAGACCAGTTGCTCGATCGAATAGAATGGCTACTTGATAAGTGAATATTTGTATGATTTTAACCCCCACTTTAGCTTGGTTTTGTTTGTCATTTGTGCTTTGTTAAGCCATTTTATGAGCTAATATCGTCTTCTAGGCGAATTCCGGTGTTCTAACTTGTTTTGTAGGGAAAGTGACGTTTCTACGCCCTTTTTCTATATTTCCGAGCATTTGCCTAGAACCCGACGATTTGAAGATGCAAGCTTGACCGTGTGTAAGGCATTTCGAGAAGGTTCACTAACTTAAGGGAGAGAAGAAGCAAAGACGGTTTTGTAGTTGTCGGAAGACCAATCAAGTAGACGGGAGAATTCATCGCTTTACATCATATCCAAGCAACAAACCCGATTGTAGAGTCAAGGGGGATGTTGTAAGTCAAGTCAAAGCGAAGGAAGTTGAAGAGTTAGTCAAGAGCTTCCAGAAGACGACTTACCTGATCGGGTAAGTGGTGTACCCGATCGGGTATTCCTGCTGCTCCAAGCATTGCGGCTCCTTCATCCTATTTTTGACCTATGTATTTATTGCCCGACCTCTTCTCCACGAAACCCTAATACTATAAATAGATGCTCAAGGATCATACACTTATCCATCATATACATTTTCTTACACAATCTTGTCTTATATTTCTTTTTAGCTTTAGTCTTTCTAGTTTAGATTCTCTTCTATTTTTGTCTTTTGTTCTAGTTTACTTTCGTCTATTTCCTATCAAAACATTATCTTAGTTCAAATAGAATTTCAATCTCTTGCATCTACTTTGTTGGGTTCAAAAGTTGTAATTCAAGGTACGGTATTTCTATGCGAGGGATTTCTATTATTGTTATCGCTTTCATCGTTGATCGTCACCTAGGTATTCCTAATTTATCCTTTGCTTATTGTTCTTTATTGTTTTCCATTTGATTGTTATTTCCTATTCATATCACTTAGATTCGTTTTTATGTTGTTATAATCATAGTTTCATTTCTTAGATTGTCATATAGCGTCGTTATTATCGCCACATAGAGAGTCTAAATTATTGTCAAAATCACTTAAATATGCTTATCTTAACTTTCATTGTTAATATCAACACAACCATGAGTGAGTAGTCACCTTTCTAGGGTGTAGGGTAGCCACGTTAGATTAATTAAAATATGATAATTGGATAAAGGAAATTGTACTTTTAAAACATTGTGTCTATGCATGTTTGGACTTTAACGATAGTTGACGATTCTTGATCACAATCATTGACTAGTATGGAATTCTTTTCCAAGGTAGATATACAGGAATTGAATAGACAAAGCGTGACATGGTGGATTAAGACCTAGTAAATCGCACTAAAAGCCTGCTAGACCATCTGATCTATGATTGTAATGAACACACCATTCTTACAAACGCTCAATGAATTATTTGCATATCCTAAATCCAATTTCATCAATATATCAATCTACATGTGTGAACCTACTTCCCTAGATGCTTCTCATTATTGTTAATTTATTATCTGCTTTATCGTTTCCATTTCAGTTTGTTTTATTTTTATTTATGTTCTTTATTAGTTTAGACATCACAAAATCCAAAACCCAGAAAATCATTTGATAAAACTCAATTGTGAGACGATTCACAATCCATAGGAAACACCATCTCCCTGAGGATCGACCCCTACTTCCCTAATTACATTAATTTGTTATTTGCCTAGTCTGGGTAATTTATCTTTGCATCGGGCTTGCGACAGCCCTGATCACTACTCGATCGACTAATTTCTATGAATAAAAGCCTCGATCGAAGGGTATTTTCCCTCGATCGAGTGGATCCTATCACGGGCCTTATGTCCGTAGACTAATTAGGGTTTAGAGTTGTGTTTTACACTATTTAAGACTCTTATTTGTCGTCATTAGGATTATTCAGAATTATTAGCATTTACTTAGCATTAAACTTTAGTTCCTGAACTTTTTAATCTTTAGTTTACATTCGGTTTGTCATCGACGTGGATTGTTCTTTACGCCGGATTTGCTAAGATTGTAAACTACTTTCTCTCTTTTATTCTTAACCTTTGTTTTAGTCTTAATCACTGTTTACTCTTCTTAATTACTGCGTTGTTATTGTTTATGCTTGTTAATTGCGATTTTATTATGTCTATCGTCATATGTTCAATCGTCTTTATTATTAGCATTATTAATAGCATGAGTAGCTAATTCTCTTGTATGTTAGGATGAGGAAAACTGTAGTAGAGGCATGTTAGGATAGATTATTTTAGTTAGTCTTGAATATGAGAATCAGTCTAAGCAATTTAATTGAGGTTAGTCGAATGAGTGCACGCAGGAGACTAGCTAGGTAGTTAACCCCAACCTGGATCGAGAGATTGGAAGGGAAAGGCTTGCTTAGAATTGATAGGTGACTCCTAAGAGGACGAGAGTTAATTAGGAAAATCCCTAGGGTGGTTTGAGACCGAGAGGAGATAACCATTGCCCTTCTCATTTATAGATTGACTGACTTAGTTGACCCGTAGATGCCGATATTGCAGTGGATCGAATCCTAGCATATTCTCTTTTATCTGATTTATTTCATATTATTTCCTACCTTTGTTTCTCTTCCCTTAATCTTATTTAGTTTAGTTTAAACCAATTTAAACCCCTAGATTGTGACTGGCAGATTTAGATTACAGTTAGTTAGTTTCCTCCCTGTGGAGATCGACCCTACTTCCGCTATCTTCTTAGTTAGTAGACTTAGGTTTTATTTTTGGTGTATAACGACCACATCAATCACTTTGCGAGGCAAGGTGTGATTAGACCTGAGGGCCCCCACCCGTCTTTCTATACTTGGCCCGAAAGGGGGTATGGTACTGCTTATGATGCAGGTGTGCAACAGACATGATCTGATTACTGTGGTACTGACTATGGCGTCGAGAGTTTTGGAGGATATGGTGGTGATTTTAGTGGTCACCAAGTAGATGATTACCAGTCCTTAGGAGCCAGCAACCCTGCCGGGATCCTTGCTTCTAGTAGTAGTTATTATTTTGCAGATGATACCTATTACACAGATGCTTCAGGATCTGCATCCGAGCCGCCTCCTTCAGAGAGGAGAGGTCGTAGCTGGTGGTCCTTGGGATGAGATGATAACAAGCTCCACTTGTTTATACTACCTTGGGGGAAGCTAGACATTTCGTAAGCTTTTCCTTTTTTTTTTTCTTTTTTTTCTCTTTTTTTTTTAGCATTTTTAGTTTTCTTTTAGCCCTTTTTCCCATTAGAATTTCATCTTGTTTCTCTTTGTTCTATGTTCTATGTGCTACCATCTTACATTTCTCAATTTATAGTTTTTATAAGCTGATGTTTCATTATGTTATGAGGAATTGTGCATTCATGGGGATGTCTTGTACAAAGTAGGTAGAAAGTTGCATTTGGACTTAATTAAGCTTGATCTTGACT
The DNA here is from genome assembly GCA_022085475.1 of Heliosperma pusillum. Lineage (NCBI taxonomy): Eukaryota > Viridiplantae > Streptophyta > Magnoliopsida > Caryophyllales > Caryophyllaceae > Heliosperma > Heliosperma pusillum. The sequence goes on along the minus strand of JAIUZE010035226.1, from coordinate 3,126 downwards.
TTGGCAAGCTACTCATATTGTAAGGTAGAGCCTCCAGTGGTCGGTACATCTGAACCCGATCCCAGTTTAGGAGTGAGTAGTTCCTCCTTATAGTCTGTGTCACATCAAAATGCATAAGTATGGTTTTTATTCCATTTTCTATAAGTATTACTATCATGATCTACATTTTGAAGCTATTTACTCTCGTTCACATTTCGCATTGCCCAAAAACACCCTTCTTTCTAGCTACATAAAATTATTGCCTACTCTTGTTGAGCTAGTAACTGACTATATGTGTAGGGGTGTTCTGTGCTTTTGCGACGTTCTGATAATGCTACCATTTAGTGTGAACCTGCTGTCTCGGGATTGCTGATTCCTGTGTTTTTCAGTGAAAGAAAGTTTGAAAAGAAAAAGAAAAAAAAAAGAGAGCTTTGAAAAAAAAATGAAAAAGAAAAAGCTCAAAAGAAAAGAAAAAAGAAAAGAAAAAAGAAGAGAAAAACGCTTCCATGAATGAAAAGGAAAAGAAAGAAAAATTTTGGGAAGTCGTAACTTGATTTGTCATGTTTAATAAGCCAATGTGCTGCTTTTGGCTTTGACTATTGTTTATGGGATTTGGTATGATTTGGATTGAGTATCCACTACACATTTGGTCATTACTAGCTTGACATAAAGCCCCACATGACCAAAATCGTTTGTCCACTTTCGGGCACATTCTTATAAGTTGTAGATAGGAGAGTGTCACTTCAAATTTGAAACCATTATTTCCTATTTCACAAAAAATTGAGTGTAGAGTGTATCAAAAGAGTCCATAGTCAATAAGATCATGCAAAAGCTGAAAAAGTCCAAAGAATATTTTCTATGCTGCGCCGTTATGTAAATCTCAACCATGATTCGCACTTTCCTTTGCCCTTGTTGTTTCGGGTTTATGATTCATCTACTTGTTAAGAGCTTATTTTGGAAATTTGGATGATAGATTGATCATTGTTTGCTACCCTTGTCATGGTTATGATTGTTATGTTTGTTTGAGGACAAGCAAGGGTTTAGCTTGGGGGAGTTTGATAAGCGATATTTTGTACTAATTTATCCCCCGTTTTAGCTCCATTTCTATATGATTTATGCACTTTGTTAAGTGATTAACGAGCTAATATTGCTATTCTAGTTGTTTTGCATGCTTTGTCTCGTTTTATAGGAAATGAAGCGGTTTTGCTACATTTTCTTACTTTATGGAGCAAAGGCACTAGAATAGAAGTTTACGAGGAACCGATGATAACAATTTCACGATTTGACTACGATTCCGCTACATCCTTCCTTAAGTGGACTCATCTTGGACTTTGACTTTGTTTCTCAAAGGAAAACATCAACCCAAGTCAAAGGAAGACTAGCCCAAGCCCAATTATGTGTTGCATTGACCAAGACCAAAGCATAGGATTCCGTGCCCAAAGAAGAAATTGGAAGAGACGAAAAAAATCCATAAGGATTACATACCCGATCGGATTTACCACATACCCGATCGGGTATGTCTGCTGATGAACGTCTCTTGCCTCTTCTTCTACCAAGCTTTAATGGGGATGTTTATTACTTTGTCTAGGGTACGAATTTGGACGCAAATGATCAGCTATGCAGCCCTATAAAAGCCAAGGATCATCTCACACAATTTGCACACAATTTAGAATAACACAACACACATTACATATTTTACATATAAGTTTTAGTTTATAGTTTATGCAATCTTAGACTATTTTTATAGCAATTTGCAAGTACTTCTCTAGTGTTTCTATAAGCATTTGTCATTATATTGGGTTGGATATTTGTTCTTTGCTTTCTTTCTTACATAATTGTATTCCAATCCCGGTAATTTTCTATCCTTTATTTACGCAATTTCTGACATCATTGTTTTCTCTTTATGGTATTCATTTTAGTTGTATTGTCTTCATCATCATATTAACTTCATGAACTATAATCTCATTAGTCTTGTTTTTATATTATTGTTGGTAGGAAATCCATATAAAAGTAATCTAGTTGAATCCGAAATATCGTTTAGTATGTCATATTTTATTTTGCCTAATCATATAATAATCATCATAAAGTTCATCATTAGAATCATTACTAATATAATCTTGACCACCTTAATCATTTTAGTACTTTTATTTCGTAGTTTAATTTTGCTTATCATTTTCCTCTTAATTTATTTAATCACATAAATTAAATATAATATTGTAAGATTATCATTATGTAAATACAATAAATAAAATTGAAATATTGAAATGATTTGCTAGTTAAAATGAATTAAAAGAATAATCGATACCAATAGAAACATCTAGTTTGTTTCTTCCTTTGGTTGTGTCAAATTCTATGACTTTGTTTAGTGGCCATAAACAATTGTTTGTATTAGTCAATTTCCGTCTTAGAAACGAGAGTTGGGATGGGAGTTAGGACTGCCAAGAGGGGTTTAGTGACCTAACCAGGCTGAAAGGGCGTTAGGACCCATTAAAACGTCGGTACGAATCCAAGAGGAATATACCGCTACAAGGCTTAGACAATCGTAGTAATTCTAATATTGGTATCAATAAGCTTTTGAATCATTTAACATGAATTTCTAATTCTCTATATCAATTTGATTAGATAGTTTATTTTATCGTTGTAGTTAGTTTATTTTACCGTCATTTTATTTCCGTTCTTAGATAGTTTATTTTATTGTCGTTTGCTAGTTTATTAGTTTAGTTAGGTAGCTTTTCAATATTGTCATTTTAATTATCGTTCTTAGTTAGATTTAATTATCGTCACCTTTCTTTCCGTCAATTAGATTAGATTTATTTTATTGCAATTTCCATACTCGTCATTTAAATATCGTCATTACATACTTGTCATTTTATTTCATGTTAGTAGTTTAGACAATCACCTCAATTGATCGAACTTAAATGAAAATCACTCCATAGCAATTCATAGTTAACACGTACTCCCTGAGGATCGATCCCTACTTCCCTAATTACATTCTTTATGTTGTTAGCCTAAGTGTGGGTAATTATTTTTGTATCGGGACTGCGACACAACCCGGTCATAAGGCAATCAAGAGCACGAGGCTCTGATATTAATTGTAGAGTCTATTGATCGAATACGAAAGAGGGGGGGGGGGGGGGGGGGGGGTGG
>JAIUZE010035215.1:0-20351 GCA_022085475.1 Heliosperma pusillum | reverse complement strand
GCTTGTATCTGCAAGATTCGAGTTGAAGAAAATATCCAACCTTTATCAGGTTATGTTATTTCTCAGGGCCACTCGAGGAGTTGTAACTGAAATGCATGGCCATGCTCGAATAAAGATTCGTTTATCAGTTAAGTTACTCTCTAGTCGAGGAAACCACTCTTGATACTGATCACTTGTAAACTACGACCTTTGTGAATACGGACTTTGCAAATTGGTTTACATTGAGTGGGAGAAATTTATTATGGATATGAGAATCGGGTATCGCACATACACTTGTACGGACAAGTGGGAGATTGTTGGAGCCAGTGTCCTCCACAGTTAGTGCAATAACATAAATAAATCTCTGTAGGTTAACAGGGTATACTTTGTATAATAATCAGTTGATTAACGTTTATCAATAACGGTTGGCTCGCTAGAAGTTTGACGTTATTGTCATTTTATTATGGCGGTGATCAACTGGTCCCTATAAGTCACACCTATAGGATGTGTCTGAGAGATGTGATTATATGAATAATATAGTCATATTGATGCCTTATACGACTAAAAGGTTAGTCGATGTATTTGACTAAAAGGTTAGTCAAAAATGATGATGATAGACGGATTAAACTGTTAATTCGTAAATTGAATATAAACTGTTATATTTAATTAATGTAAATAATGTTAGCTTAAACGAACTAATCAGTTAATTCGTGATTAAATATAAACCGTTATATTTAATTAAGCAAATGTATTACTCGTAATAATTATTGTAAATATTGTCAGACATGTATTAATAAATCGACTGCAAAAGGTTGAGTGGACTTATTAATAAGATGACGATATTAGTGACGATAATTATAATAATACAATGAATGTTATTTAATAGAGGTGACCGAAAAATATGAAGCAATAAATGGATATACCTATTCGGTCCAAATCGGTTTGGAAAGGATCCAAAATTGCAATTTCTTATTTTAAGAAAACCTAGCTAGAGAATAAAAACAGAACAAAAAGAAAATACCTAGGGTTTTTTTGCTATGTGAGTGACGGCACAAACAAAAGGACTAGGGTGATTTTTCCTCTTAATTTTTCCTCTCTAGATCTATCATCAAACCTCACATAAAATTAGCGGTAATTTTGTATAATCGTTCTAGCACGATTAAGGCATATCAAGGAGCATTTTGGGTGCAACTAGTAGGAGATATCATACTTTTGATATTGTTCTTAAGCCAATTTGCAAGGACCAAAGGTTGATTTTTATCTCTTATTCATATTGTTATTTTCATATATGACTCGTTATTTCGTATCTTATAATTTTGTTATAATCCTGAAATTTAGAGGTGAAATATACAGATATTTTCCCACACTAAAAGTCACACCTAAAGGATGTGTCTGAGAGATGTGATTATATGAATAATATAATCATATTGATGCCTTATTATATGACTAAAAGGTTAGTCGATGGATATGACTAAAAGGTTAGTCAATGTAATGATGATACGATTATTTAATAACGATTAAATAATATTAGCTGAAACGAATTAAATGTAATTCGTATTGAATATAAACCATTATATTTAATCAATGTATATAGTATAAGCCTAAACGAATTAAAATGTTAATTCGTAATTAAACATAATATGTTACATTTAATTACCAAATTATAAATATACGAATATTTATAGTTGACGTATATATTATATTACATGCTAATATAACCGAAAAGGGAAGGAGAAAATACTCTTTTTATACTCCTAATTTTCGGCTAATAAGAAAAATAATAAGAGAATATATCTCCTATTTTTCTTTTATGGTAACTAGGTCAAAAACCTAATAACAAGAGGGTTAAAAGGAGAAAAAGTCTCCTCCTCCTGTTGTTGTGGTTGTTCGGCCGAAACTGAGCAAGAAGGAAAAAAAAATTCAGTTTTTCTCTCTGTCATTCATCATTACACAAAAGAAAATTAACAGTAACTTTTCTCTAAAATTCTAGCACAAGCAAGGCATATCTTGGAGCATCTTGGGTGCAACAATTAGGAGAATATCGATTTCGATATTGTTCATTGGCCTAATTTGCTAGGACCAAAGGTTAATTCTAAATTCCTATAATTTTATATTATGCAATTCATTTATGACTCGTAATTCATATACTATAGTTTCGTTATAATCTGTAAAATTAATGACGAAATATACCGATATTTCCTACAAGTGGAATCAGAGCCAAGGGCTACGAAATTATTTTATATGTTTTCATAAATGATGAAATATAAGATTAGAATCATTATTCATATACTGTATTGTTCATCTGTATAAAAAAAAAAATTTTTTTTGCCTTGTTCTTCCATTTTGATTCATTATAATTGTTGTTTTAAAAGGTTAAGACGATAACATGATGAATTTGTAGTTGTTTTGATTTAATAAGGATTAAATTAAAACGTAAATGGAAATCGATTTGAATGTTCATTGCTATATATTTTTCGGTATTCATTGATTTAGATATTCATTTTAAATTGTTAAATTGAATCATCTAGTTTGTATCGTTATTTAATAATGATTAGATGTTGATAATTTGTACCGATCATGAAAATATAAGAAACATCAAATTAAATTGAATTTTTTTTAAAATAAAATCCGTGGCTGCCAAAAGAAAAAAAAAATTGTTTCGGTTTTTTTTTAATTTTTTTTTGGGTCGAAAGTTTTTGTTATAATTCATTATAATGATAATGTTGTGTTTATTGTTGTGAAGAAGTTCACAATAATTGGATACCCAATTATTTTAAAGAGGTTTAAAATAATGTTGTATTAATTCATGTTAAAGAATATGAATTAAAATTGGATTATGCTTGGTTGGGGCTATTGTGATTAATTAAGGAATTGTCACATAATTTTGATCATTTTAAAAGGTGGTTTGGATAAATTACTCTTCATAATTAAAGAATTATGTCTTGAATGATTAATTTATAGTTGATGCATTTTATCTTGTTGAATGAATGGTTGAATGGTTTAATTTACGTATTTTTGCAATCGGTTGTAATTTGTATTACCTAGTGTGGCCTTAGTTGATCATGTTTTCGTAATGATGGAAACATGATCTTTGATGTAATTTTGAGATCTCGAATCTCCATTTTATTTTTCATTAAATTATGTTTTTAAATTAGAATGTAAATAGGTTTATATTTTGTAATTTATTAAATGTATTTTGAGAAGACTAAAGATAGAGATCGGATTGCTCACTCCCGCTACATGGACCAAGATGGAACATCAAGACAAGCTTCTCGGGTCCAAATGGGTTGGATTCCAAAGTTGTATTTTTGTTCATTTTGGTAGATAGGCCACACTAGGACTTTGTAATATTTTTATGTATTTTTCCGTTCTTGTTGCTTTTTCATCACATGATAGTTAGTGCATCATATTCCGCCTAAACCAAACCACCTACTACTAAAATGCATGAAAATTGACTCATATAGTTTGAATGTTAGTTATCATGGACATAAAGATGTCACTCGAATTTAAGCCATCATTTTAGTTTATTCATTCTCGCATGCTAGATATTAGTTCACTTAAAATTGAATTAAAATAAAATTGATGGGATCTTCCTCTAAACCTAAAATTGAGACTAGTCTTTATAGGCCAAACTACTATGAATCCCTTCTTCGTCGGTAGGCATATAGGACCTTACTCTCCATATGACCCCTTCTATGTTGGGTAAGTAGTGTGTGTTGACCTATTTTATCTCAACATTATAGTCCGAAAAGTTTCTCGTGATTATGATGGACTAAAGATAGAACTTAAAGAAATTTATCGACCAAGAATTCTAAAGGTAGAATTAGCCAAGAGGTTGGCTTATCAATTTACAGATAATTGAGTCTTGGGATCATTTGTATAACTCTTGAGGGAGGTCAATTGTATAAATGCTCGAGTCTTTGCATTAAAACAAATTTTGCACTAGACTTAAATTCAAATCGATGAGTATGCTTATTTTGGTTTTCTTCTTTTTCAGAGTAGAACTCGTTTATATTGATAATACTGCATATAACAAATGGCTGGAAATACTGATATCCCTATGCCAAGTGCCATGCTCGCGCGTGAATCCTGGCTTAAAGCTTTTATGGACTACATGAATCAGTCCACGCGACTGAAGAAAGACGGGTCCAACTTTGCGGTCTGGGAGGCGGCATTACGGAATGCTGCCATTGCTGACGGTAAGCTCAAGTACTTGACTGAGCCAATATGATGCGATTGAGCAGCGGAATAAGACATGAAAGGGATAAGCAGACACCAAGTTAGACCTATAACTTGATGAACGAGATTGGCTAACCAAGACCTATTGGTTCCAATCGAGTAATAGCTAAGAAACGCGTCCTAACTAATCACTAGTTTTTGGATTAGCAAATCCGAGTCACAAACAAACGTTTCACACGGTTTGTCTGAGAGACCAAACACAAGATTTTGAATCTGAATTTTTATTGATGATTTTGTGCCTTTTCCAAATGGAAATACAAGCTATAAATAGTCGAAATAAGTAAATGCAACAACCAATAAAACGTCACCTTAATTAGGCTATTAATTAGCCTAATTACTACAATTAAACTACTAAATAACTCCCTAATTAAACTAGTAAATGAATGCTCATAATTCAGCCCATTTCAAACGTGTAACTCCCCTCTTTAAGATAGGATTTGAATGCCATTAAATCAGCCACTGTATTTTACGAGCAAGATTTTCATACCATCCAATGAAGCTCACACGTTCAATGAAAGCTCGAAATACATTTAATTATTCTCGAGAATGATTAAACTGATTTCCGACTTTCAATGAACTCGTTCCTTCATTGACCCATAACCCACTCGTATCACAATACCGCCAAACCCATGCCCTAATGCGAGAGATAACGAGACACTTGAATATAGTGACTTTGTTATGGAAGCGGGTGCGATAAAGAACGTACTCATCTTTGCAATGGAAAGCAATTTGCAAAGACGCTTCATCGCCCAAGGTGCAAACAAGATTTTCACCACGCTCACTAACGAATTCTCAAAAGCACCGAGAATCGTTACTTATGAGCATACTTGTCGCTTCTTTGAGGCAAAACTCCAGAAGGGCCAACCGGTTAGCCAACACATTCTTGATATGATTGAGAATGTCGAGAAACTGGAGGCACTTGATTGCAAAATCAGTGAGAGCATAGTCATTGACCGTGTGCTTCATTCACTTCATGATGGTTTTGCCCTTTTCATGGCAAATTATTATATGAATGATTTGAAGAAAAGTCTTCATCAGCTACACTTACTTCTCGTACAGACCGATAATGATATGAAATTGAGTGGGAGCATGAAGCAAGATGTTCTCATGTTTTCAAACAAGGGCAAAGGTAAGGGCAAGGCTCATGGCGACCTAGCTGTAGGAAAGCCAAAGTTTAAAAAGTCAGGAAACGGCAAGAGTGGGGCTAGTAAGACCAGTGGCTCACAAGGCAAGGCAAAGAGGAAGGACAGTAACATGGAGTGCCACCATTGCCACAAGACTGGGAATTGGATGAGGAACTGTCCCGTGTACCATGAGGACATAAAAGCAGGCCGCGTCACTCTTGTTGGTATGTCATCTTTTATTCATATGATTGAGATTAACCATGCAAGTTTCGGAACTTGGGTACTTGATACACGTTGTGGTTCTCATCTGTGTAATCATTTGCAGGGCCTAAGAAACATCACACCTCTCGCAAAGGGTGATGTGGACCTTTGAGTAGGGATTGGAGCAAGAGTTGCTGCAGTCTCAGTGGGAACATATGTATTCCAACTCTTGAGTGGTTTTGCGTTATATTTATATAACTGTTGCTATGTACCCAGTTTATCTAAGAACATTATTTCTGTTTCCGTACTAGATAAAGACGGTTTTTCATTTTCAATAAAGGACAATAGCTGTATTTTCTCTTTTAATGAAATGTTTTATGGCAAAGTAGTTTCCATGAATGGAATTTATATCTTAGATCAAACCAAAGACATATTGCATGTGAATAATAAGAAATTAAAGGTTGGTGACAAAGATCAAACTTATCTATGGCACTGCCGTATGGGACACATAAATGAGAAACGTGTAAAGAAGCTCGTTGACAATGGGACTATCTCCCCATTTGATTACGAATCATTTGGCACGTGTGAATCATGTCTTATCGGTAAAATGACTCGAATTTCCTTCAAAGGTGTTGGAATGCGCGCTAGTGACCTATTAGAACTCATACATACTGATGTATGTGGACCTATGTCAATAAACGCAAGAGACGGCTATAGATATTTTATCACTTTCACGGATGATTTGAGTAGATACGGATATGTCTACTTTATGAAGCATAAAAGTGAGTCCTTTGAAAAGTTCAAGGAATACCAGAATAAGGTTGAAAACCAACTGGGAAGAAAGATTAAAGCACTTCCTTCAGATCGTGATGCGAATATCTTTCAAATGAGTTTGATCAACACCTTAAAGACTATGGTGTATTTTACAGTTAACTCCACCTGGAACACCTCAATTAAATGGTGTGTCCGAACGGAGAAATCGAACATTACTTGATATGGTTCGATCCATGATGAGTCACACGGTAGTACCTGATTCATTATGGGGTTATGCTCTTTTGTCAGCAGCTCTTATACTTAACCGAAGTCCGTCTAAAGCTGTAGACAAGACTCCATATGAGTTATGGAAGGGAACGGTCCCTAACTTGTCCTTTATTCGGGTTTGGGGCTGCGAGGCTTATGTCAAGTGGAGACACGAGGATAAGCTCGGCTCGCGATCGGTCAAGACATACTTTATTTGTTATCCAAAAGGAATGTTTGGTCATTACTTCTATTCGCCTACCGAACAGCGAGTTTTTGTTGCGGCTAGTGCGAAGTTCTTAGAGAAAGAGTTTCTCGACAATAAGTCAAGTAATAGAACCTTCGATCTGTCGGAGATTCAAGAACCAACAACCGAGCAACCAATGGAGGAAGACGTTCCTTCAAATTCTGCCACGGTTAACATCCCTATGAAACCTAGGAAGTCGCATAGAGTCTCTATTCCTCCAGACAGATACATTGGTATGGTCGAGGAGAATGAGAGAGATAATGTTTTACTGCTAGAGAGTAACGAACCCGCTACCTATAAAGGTGCCATGACCTGTTCCGACTCTAAGCTATGGCTTGAAGCCATGCAATCCGAGATGGACTCCATGTATGATAATGACGTATGCGATCTTGTTGATTTGCCTTATAAGGTACGGCCTCTTCAGTGCAAATGGATTTATAAGATAAAGCATTCCGTAGAAGGACAACCAGACACCTATAAGGCACGACTAATGGCAAAAGGTTTCACTCAAGTGCAAGGATTGCATTATGATGAAATTTTTGCACCCGTAGTTATGCTGCGTTCCATTCGGATAATCTTAGCGATTGCCGCTTTTCATGACTATGAAATTTGGCAGATGGTTTTGAAAACCCCCTTCTTAAACGGTTATTTGGAGGAGGAATTGTACATGGTACAACCCGAAGGTTTCATTGATCCTAAAAATTCTAAGAAAGTTTGAAAGCTTAAGCGTTCCATTTATGGACTTAAGCAAGCTTCTCGGAGTTGGAATCATCGTTTCGACCAGGTGATAAAAGAGAATGGTTTCACTCGATCGGTCGAGGAACCATGCGTGTATGTGAAGTCGAGTGGGAGTAAGATTGTCTTCTTAATATTGTATGTTGATGACATACTCTTGATTGGGAATGACATCCCTCTCTTATCTTCGGTAAAAGTAAGGTTAAAGAACCATTTCCAGATGAAAGATCTGGGTGAGGTACAATGCATATTAGGGATCCGTATCTATAGAGATAGATCACGACGGATGTTATCACTCAGTCAGGAGTCTTAAATAGATACGATTCTTGAGAGGTTCAGCATGACCAACTCCAAGAAGGGGAACCTTCCAATGATTTCTGGGATGCATTTGAGTAAAGCTCAGGCACCCAAGACATCGGAAGAGGTCGAGCGCATGAGTCGTGTTCCTTATGCATCAGCTATAGGATCGATCATGTATGCCATGATATGCACACGTCCGGACGTGGCATATGCATTGAGTATGACGAGTCGGTACCAAGGCAATCCAGGTGAAACACACTGGATGGCTGTCAAAAACATCCTTAAGTACTTACGAAGGACTAAGGATTGGGTATTGACTTATGGAGGAGACATTGAGCTATGCGCAATCGGTTACGCAGATGCTAGCTTCCAAACAGATCGAGATGACTCGAAATCTCTGTCTGGATTCGTCTTTACTCTTAATGGCGCTGCGGTCAGTTGGAAAAGTTCCAAACAGAGTGTTATAGCAGATTCTACAACTGAGTCCGAGTACTATGCCGCTTCAGAAGCTGCAAAGGAAGCTATATGGATGCGTCAGTTCTTACAAGGACTAACCGTAGTTCCTAGTTCGAATGACCCTATCACCATCTATTGTGATAATAGAGGTGTCATCTTCCAGGCTAAGGAGCCTAAGTCTAGCAACAAGTCTAGACATGTACTTCGGAAGGCTCACATGATCCGAGATTACGTGGAGCAAAAGGAGATAGTGATAGACAAGATTGCTTCGGATGACAACATCGCGGACCCTCTCACTAAACCATTAAAATATGATAAGCATGAAGGGCACGTTATTTCCATGGGAATTAAACGTATTCCTGAGTTGTAGTAGTTGTTTTATGTGGATTAGATAAATGTATCTTTTTCATGCACTATTTATAACATCATTGTATTGTTTCATATTTTGTTTTTCATGTGGATTGTACGACAACATTGAACACCACAGAGTGAACTGAATTTCATTATAATTGTTTTGGTCCGTAATCGCCTACATGAGCTGATAACTCTGGCAATGATACTGTGAAGTTGATTGATGGTGGGTTCAATGAGCCATAAGTGAAACGGTTGACTGATCGATCACAGATACGAGCTAAGTGTTACAGAACATTAGGTGCTAGGTCGTGGATAGGACGTCCATAGTGTTCCTAAGAGTCGATTCTTTTGACCATCGACTGTCTCTTGAGATTAAGGCAGTTTTTGGGTGACTTTGGTTTCTTTCTCATGGTCGACCGTAACAGGAGGCTAAGTAGATTTTTACTGGGTCATTTCATACTGTGCTTGTATCTGCAGGATTCGAGTTGAGGAAAATATCCAACCTTGATCATGTTTTGTTATTTCTTAGGGCCACTCGAGGAGTTGTAACTGAAATGCATGGCCATGCTCGAATAATGATTCGTTTATCAGTTAAGTTACTCTCTAGTCGGGAAAACCACTCTTGATACTGATCGCTTGTAAAATGCGACCTTTGTAAATACGGACTTTGCAAATTGTTTTACATTGAGTGGGAGAAATTTATGGATATAAGAATCGGGTTATCCCACATACACTTGTAAGGGCAAGTGGGAGATTGTTGGAGCTAGTGTCGTCCACAATTAGTGTGATAACATGAATAAATCTCTTACAGGTTCACAAGGAATACTTAGTATTCTTATCAGTTGATTAACGTTTATCGATAACGGTTGGCTTGCTAGGAGTTTGACGTTATTGTCATTTTAATGGCGGTGATCAACTGGTACCTAAAAGTCACACCTAAAGGATGTGTCTGAGAGATGTCATTATATGAATAATATAATCATATTGATGCCTTATTATATGACTAAAAGGTTAGTCGATGGATATGACTAAAAGGTTAGTCAATGTAATGATGAAACGATTATTTAATAACGATTAAATAATATTAGCTGAGACGAATTAAATGTAATTCGTAATTGAATATAAACCTTTATATTTAATCAATGTATATAGTATAAGCCTAAACGAATTAAAATGTTAATTCGTAATTAAACATAATATGTTATATTTAATTACCAAATTATAAATATACGAATATTTATAGTTGACGTATATATTATATTACATGCTAATATAACCGAAAAGGGAAGGAGAAAATAATCTTTTTATACTCCTAATTTTCGGCTAATAAGAAAAATAATAAGAGAATATATCTCCTATTTTTCTTTTTTGGTAACTAGGTCAAAAACCTAATAACAAGAGGGTTAAAAGGAGAAAAAGTCTCCTCCTCCTGTTGTTGTGGTTGTTCGGCCGAAACAGAGCAAGAAGGAAAAAAAAATTCAGTTTTCTCTCTGTCATTCATCATTACACAAAAGAAAATTAGCAGTAACTTTTCTCTAAAACTCTAGCACAATCAAGGCATATCTTGGAGCATCTTGGGTGCAACAATTAGGAGAATATCGATTTCGATATTGTTCATAGGCCTAATTTTCTAGGACCAAAGGTTAATTCTAAATTCCTATAATTTTATATTATGCAATTCATTTATGACTCGTAATTCATATATTATAGTTTCGTTATAATCCGTAAAATTAATGGCGAAATATACCGATATTTCCTACAATGCGTTGATCGACCCGGCCGTCAAATGTTGTATCCTTGCGAGGTGGTGTCATTGCATGTAGCGTACTAGATTGACTTTTGACTATAGATCTCTTTCCGCCTCTTTCGTGTGGTTTTACCGAATTTAGGGTACTCGACGTCCTTTGTATTGATCGAGTCTTGGATGTTTGCACGTCATACCACATGTGGAATCGGGAAACGTCTTATCTCGAGAGTCTGGCCATGTTTAGACTAGGACAGTATTATTATCGTCGTCCTACCGAGAGGATTAGAGTCTTGTGTGTGCGAAACGCCTTATCGTACACGGTTCAGGGGAACGCCTTACCCCGTGGACATGTTTGTCTAGGTCATGAGCATACGAAACGCCTTATCGTATGCGGTTTAGGGAAACGCCTTATTCCGTGGACTTCCATTGACTTGTCTTGCTATTGTACATGATGCTAGGGCATGTCATTTACCGTGAGAGTTATGTTGTCATATTTGTATGTTTTGATGGTTGTTTGTAAGTAGAATCATATGCGAACATTGAATTGGTTTGTATGTCGAGTCTCTACCTTATCAAGTATATGCCACTAACGGTGAGATGTAAGCCCTAGTGTGTATATAGTTGCCTAAGGGTGTCATCCCTGAGTCGATTCATATCATGATGTTTATTATTTGGCATTTAACTTACTTACCTTATATTACCTTGAAATGAACGTTGGTACTTTACATGATTCTCTTGTACATGCGTTCTACATTCGTAATTGTCGTTTATGTATGTTTACTTGTGATATGGCTGGGAGAACCCGGAGTTCTCCCCACTGACTGTGGCGTTCATGTTTCATGAATGTACTGGTACAGGTCGGTGCTAATGGGGTTGAGACTAGTGTGAGCTAGCGAGCGTCATTTCACGATGATTACCCATTATCGCTTAGACTCTTCTACTTTTAGAGTATTTGTATATTTTTGGGACCGTTGTCTCTGTTGGAGTAGGTGTCCTCCACAATAGTGCGCCACATAATAAATCTTATAAAGGAATACAATTGAGATATTTATTGACTATATATATGATTAGTCAGTTGATTAACGTAAATCAATAACGGTTGGCTAACTAGAGTTTGACGTTATTGTCGTTTGACGGCGGTGATCAACTGATCCCTTTCAGTCACACCTAAAGGATAAAATCCAAATAGTAACTAATTATTTGTATACGATACAGTTAATTAGTACATTACATATATTCGATATGTACGAGAGTTAATTGTTAGAAATTGAGTTAAGAACTCAAATTCGATTAAGCTTATTTTTCAATTATGCGATAATTGACTAATAAATTTATATCTTATTTTAATACGATTAAATAAGATTTAACTTAGTAATTAATCGTTAAATTACTAAATTAGTTGAGGTTTTGAGATAGAGGTAATTAGTTAATTATATTTACAAGGAGTTGTAAAATAAATTAACTAAGCATTGTGGGACCCATTATATATTGATATAATGGTGAAATATTACTTAAAATGTTAAGTACATATTATTTATTTAATTGAGTCATATAATTGTTATATGATCAAATTAACACTTAATTATACAAGATAATTAATCATATGATCAATAAGTATTTGTGAGACAAATATCAAAAATCAAAATGGATCCAACTAGGCCAACATGGCCGGTTATGATGTAGTTAGAATGGTGATGATTGTTGTTCTTGTTGTAACTCTTTAGTTAGCATTTGAAAGTGACATAACAAGTATAAAACAATCATCATCTTTTCTACAACACTCCACTCTAATGCATGTGATCAAATTGAACAAAATAATAGTCCAAATGTGGACTACATGATCCGGCCAAATGGCCTTTAAAATGAGCATTTGTGTTCATTTTTATACTTACTTCATTTTGTGCAATTTGTTTACTTCTCTCTAAAACTCTTCTTCTCACTAAAAACTCTCAAATACTAATATATACTAAGTATTACTAGTGTAGTAATATAGTCATAATATTAGTAGTATTATATCTATCTTATTATCTAGTTAATAATAAGGGTAGATTATTTGGGTTAATCTTCGTGCAACTTAGAGGAGATCTTCTACTTTGGAGATTACTTGTGTTCATCCATATTTTTAGCTCAAGAACAAAAAGAAGGAGTTCTTGTTGTGCCCTTATATTTTCCATATCAATGTGAGGAAATTTCTTCCTTTATATAAATGTCTTTATATTTGCATGCATGTTACATAGATCATTAAATACTAAATTAAAAAGTAATTTAGCAACTAATTAGAAGAGTCTATTTAAAGTCTATGGACTTTCATTTGGTATCAGAGCTAGCTTGTAGCATTCATGTTCATTTTGGACATTTTTATTAAAGTTATAAGATAACTAATAAATCAAAGATTTTGAGTTAAAATACGATTCTGACGAACATTTTTGGTGCATGTATACCTACTGACCTCAAAATGTTTGTGGTTAAATTTCGTGATTTTAGGGATTAATTTTCTATTTATTTTGATTTTTGGCGTTTAAACCGAGTTAACATGCATTTTATGAGTTAAAAGTTAACTAAAAATAGTTGCATGTTGATTCTGGCCATGAAATTTTAATATGATCTCACATGCATTTCTTAAATATTGTATGTAAAATTTCGTGACATTTACTTATGTATTGCATGTTCATTGATTTTTATACGATAAAAGTCGATAATATGAGATTATAATGTTCATAAAATTGAAACGTCCATTTCTGATCTTGAAATTTTTTTGTACATTTTATATTCTTATGTTTATACTCTTGGTGAAATTTCATAATTTGTTTCAGAGATTTACTATATCTAATGGTTTTATTTGATAAAACCAGTAAATACAAAGCTATTTGTTCATAAAAATAATTTAAATTTTTTGAGAAAATGTTTTTTATTTTTATAGTTCCTGGAATTGTTCCAGAATGTACAAAATTTTTTGTTTCAAATTTTATGATGTTTATATTTTATTTTGGTTTTATTTCATAATTGTTATGATTAAACCGTAATATTTAGCAAATGAAATCAAATCGATCTAATTAATGACCAACAAAATTAGTAGTGACTAATTTTGAGTTCTAAATCAGTTTAGTTAATTAGTTTGAATTTAAATGAGATTTAAATAGTTGATATTGATTTTTAATGGTTAAAAATCAATAAATCCCGGAAAAATCGAGCTACAATGAGCATGAATTGAATTGTAGGGACGATTTTGGCATGAATTTTGCAGCAATTTATTTTATTTATGTTTGAATGAATGAATGTCATTTATTTAATAATTTATGCAAAGTTTGTACCTAGTATGGCCTAGTTATTTTTAATCGTTATTACCCGTAATGTAAGGGAATAACGGTTTGGTTGTAATTTTATTGCGATCTCGTATCGCCGGTTTGTATAATTTAATAATTTATTTTATAGAATAAATGTATAATAGGAATTTGTATATTTGTATATTTGTAATTATTTTTATGAAGACCGGTGACTCCCTCAAGACGGTGCCATTTTGGAAGGTGTTCCAAGTGAAGAGGCAAGGGACCAAGGAGTTGGTTTCCGAATTTGTAACTATCTAGTTAATTCAACGTTATTCACAATTCACCGACTTAGTTCACTTATAGGAATTAATAACAAAATTGACAAGACCTCTCACATAACTTTAAAAATTGAGATTTAGCCTTACCAATTGAAGCACCTATGAACCCCGTGTTCATTAGGGCTACCACGCTCGTGGTCCCTTTTTACCTCGGGTAAGTAGGGTGATGCGATCACAAGCCAAAATTGGATTGGACTCAACGAGATAAGCGTTATCTTGGGACTAGGAGATGGATTTAGTTGAAATCCGTCAACCAAGAGTTCTAACGGTAGAATTAGTCACGTAAAGACTTACCATTTCTAGATAAAAGTAGCATGCGATGACTATTTTTTATTTATTGATGGGTCTTGGAATCATTTATATAATTTAGTGAGAGGTCATTATATGAATGCTAAACTTGGTAAAATGTTTTTCAAGTAAATTAACAATGAATGTTTATATATTTCTTTTTGTTGTAGTTACCATATTCGCATAATGTCGACATCATCAAACGTTGCAACCTTGGGTAAGGACTCATGGTTAGGTCCCGTCATGGTGACAGTGTGGTCCCTTAAGCATGAAACGGAAGTCAAAAAACAAACTCGTTGAATGGGAATCAACGATCAAGGCGCCGCGTTTTTCCTATAACGTGGATTCGCTACTTGTCGCAGAGCCCCCCACCGAACCCGCGCCTAGATCGTCCGCGGTGGTTCGGGCCGAATATGACCTTTATTTGAAGGTTGCTAATGACGTCAAGAATGTCTTGATTTGGGCAATCTCACCCAAACTCAAACTCCAATTGATTTCTCTCAATGCATATGCGATATTCACGAGGATCACTTTGATGTTTTCGCAAGCCCCTCAAATTCTCCAATATGAGGCGATTACAAAATTCTTTGACACTAAGCTTCAAAGGGGCCAAAAAGTTGGCCCACACGTGCTCAAAATGGTTGAGTACGCGGACACCTTAGAGCGTCTAGGGTGCAAAATTCCGAAGAATTTGGTTGTGGGTAAGATCCTTCATTCACTCTCACCTAAGTTCACCCAATTTAGGGTGAACTATAACATGAATGGCATGGACAAGAGCTTCCATGAACTCCATGCACTCCTCACCCAAGCGGAGAGGGACATGGAGGCTAGTGGGAGTGAACCCAAGGATGTTCTTTCCATGAAAATGAAGAACATGAACCTTTGGGTGAGGAAGGACAAGGGAAAGGGTAAGACTCTTTTCAAGAAATCCGGCAAGGGAAAGGCCAAGGTCTTTTATAAGGCCAAGCCCAAGGTCAACAAACACGCGGAGGCGGATTGCTATTATTGTAATGGCAAAGGGCATGGGAAACGCAATTGCCCCAAGTACTTGAAAGACAAGAAAGACGGTTGTGTGACAACGTCAGGTAAAATTCTTTCATCACTCTATATGATAGATATTAACTTTGCTAGTACATCTTCTTGGGTAATTTGATACCGTGTGTGGTTCTCCACCTTGTAATCATGTACAGGGGCTGAGGGACGTGCAAGCACTAGCCAAGGGTGATGTGGACCTGCGCATGGGAAATGGAGCTAAGGTAGCCGCAGTTTCCGTGGGCACCTACGTTCTTCTTTTGCCTAATGTTTTAGAGTTGTATTTAAATAATTGCTATTATGTACCAACTCTTACCAAGAACATTATCTCCATTTCCGTGTTAGACATGGAAGGATTTTCATTTTGCATTAAGAACAACTGTTGTACTTTTTCACTTAATGAAATGGTTTATGGCGAGGCCATTTCTAGTGGAGGTATTTATGTTTTAGATATTGCAAAAGAGGTCTATCATGTAGAAAACAAGAAGCTCAAACAGGTGAACCTAATCAATCATACCTTTGGCATTGTCGTTTAGGGCACATAAACGAACGACGCATAAAGAGACTTGTTTCATCTAAAGTACTCAAACCATTCGATTACGAATCTTATGGCGTATGCAAATCTTGTCTTCTAGTCAAGATGACTCGTAGCTCCTTTTATCAGGAAAAGGGACACGAGCAACGTGAGTATTAGCCTTATACATACGGTGTATTCGGTCCAAATGACTATCCTAGCTGAGGTGGTTTATCATCACTTCCTTCATTACTTTTATACAGACGACTTGGTAATATGGATATGTCTACTTGAGTAGGCATAAAAGTGAGCTTTTGAAAATTCAAAATTCAAAGAAGTAGAAACCAATTGAATAAAAAGATTAAAGCCCTACGATCCGATCGTGGTAGTGAATACTTGAACAATGAATTTGATTCACACCTAAAAGATTGTGGTATAGTATCACAATGGACTCCTCCTGGCACACCTCAATTAAATGGTGTGTCCGAAAGGAGAAATCGAACTTTATTAGATATGGTTCGATCTATGATGAGTCTGACAGAGCTTCCTGATTATTTTTGGGGGTTTGCTATCTTATCTGCAATATTTTCACTAAATCGAAGCCCGACTAAAGCGGCAAACAAGACTCCATATGAGATATGGACAGGAAAAGTCCCTTTTTTGTCATTTATGAGAAGTGGGGATGCGAGCTTTTGTAGAATAAGTTCTTGACGTACTCGCACCCAACAATCTGACAAATGGTCTTTTTTGTAGGATATCCAAAGGAAATTCACGTGCTTATTACTTCTACAATAAACACGAGGACAAAGTGTTTGTGTCTCGTGCTGCAGTCTTTTTAGAAAATGATTTTATTTCTAAAAGACAGAGTGGGAGAAATTTTGAACTTGATGAATCCAAGAGCCACAAACCGAAAAGGACGAAGAGGAAAACGTTCCCTCTTCGTCTGGCACGGTCATTATTCCTTCGGAACCTAGGAGGTCAAGCAGAATTAGTCTTCAACCTGATAGATACCTTGGTATTATAGAGGAAGGTGATGACTATAATGTGTTACTTTTTGAAAGTACGAACCTACTACCTACAGAAGCAAGCCATTTCTAGTCCGACTCAGAACTTGGCTAGGAGCCATGCAATCCGAAATGGATTCTATATAGAACGACAATCAAGTATGGGACTTGGTTGATTTACCAAAGGAGGTACGACCTCTTCAGTGTAAGTGGATCTATAAGATCAAAAGTGGCATAGACAAACATAATGATGTTTATAAAGCTAGATTGGTGGCAAAAGGTTTCACCCAAGTTCATTGTCTTCACTATGACGAAACCTTCGCCCCAGTCGCCATGCTTCGATCCATAAGGATTATCTTAGCGGTTGCCGCATTTCAAAATTATGAGATTTGGCAAATGGATGTCAAAACCGCCTTCTTGAATGGGATTCTAGAAGAGGAAGTGTACATGACACAACCCGAAGGTTTTGTGGATCCATCAAACCCTAAGAAGGTATGCAAACTTAAGAGATCCATTTATGGTCTTAAAAAAGCATCCAGGAGTTGGAATCATCGTTTCGATCATGTAATTAACAAAATGGTTTTTCACACTCGAATGTCCGAGAAACCGTGTTTTACATGAAGTTTAGTGGGAGTCAAGTACTTTTTCTAGTCTGTATGTAGAGACATAACTACTCATTGGGAATGATATTCCAATCTCCTCTGTAAAGGAGTGGCTAGGAATACATTTCCAAGAAAAGACTTAGTATAAGGCCCCGCGCATCTTAGGTATCCGGATCTAAGGGATAAGTCTAAAAGGAATACAGCATTAAGGTACAAGAGGACTTATATAGGAAGATCTTGATCGTGTCACATGAAAGACTCTAAGAGAGCTTATTCCCTATGGGAAAGTTGGGATCACTTTGAGCAAGTCAAGAGTTGCCCTACGAAACCCGAGGAGATTGAACGCATGACATTGATCCCTTACGCATCAGCTGTTGGATCAATCATGTATGCTATGATGTGCACTCGTCCCGACGTTGCATATGCTTTAAGCATGACAAGTCGTTACCAAGCAAATCCAGGTGAGAGTCACTGGATAGCCGTAAAGAACATCCTTAAGTACTTAAGAAGGACCCAGGATTCGTTCTTAGTGTTTGGAGGCGAGACTGAGTTACGTGTAAAGGGTTACACAGATGCCAGTTTCCAAACAGATAGGGATGATATGAAATCTCAATCCGGCTACGTTTATATGATGAATGGAGGAGCTGTTTGCTGGAATAGTTTCAAGCAAAGCGTTACAGCGGATTCTACAACAGAAGCAGAGTACCTTGCAGCGTCTGAAGCTGCAAAGGAAGCTGTATGGATTCGGCAATTTTTGAAAGGACTAACAGTAGTCCCTACTGCCAAAGATCCTATCACGATTTATTGTGATAACAGTGGGGCTATTTTTCAAGCAAAAGAGCCCAAGTCTAGTAATAAGTCTAGACATGTACTTAGGAAATATCATGTATTAAGTTACGTGGACAGAAAGGAAAATTGACATTTGTAAGGTTGGGACATGATGACACCGATTGTCTGCTGATCCTTTAACCAGCCTTTTATCAAAGGCTAAAGCATGATGGTCCTGTCGTCACAAATGGATTGAGACGTGTGCCAGAATTCCTTTAGATTATGTAATATGTAATATTGAATGTTGTATTAATTATTTCATATATGATAATGGCATTCATTGTTCGAGTTTCATTTTAAACTCTTTTATTTAGTTTGACTAAATTTAATACTTTGTTTATCCGAATAGATTGTTGGACCCTATTCAAGTGAATAGGACGACCTTAGTATTTTGTCCCTAGTCACTCAATGAGGTGACGTCTCGAAATGACTAGATTGTAAGTCGATCGATGGTTGGTTCAGCACCATGGGGTCATGGAGATGACAGGTCGTTTACATAGACAGACTGTATGACACTCTGTCGGACAGTGACATGGTAGAGACCCTTAAATCAATTAATTGATGCCTGGTCGTGGCAGGTTCTTCTATCTTATTCTTATAAGTCGATTCTTTTGACTGGCGACCGTCTATCTGAGTCGGTGCAGTTTCCGATTGGTTTTGGTTGATGTTCTAGGTCGTGCCGTAAAAGGAGGCCGATGGACTTCTTCTGGATCATGGTGATCTGCATCCTACAGAGTAGATGGATAAACAGGAATTGTCCACCCACGTTGGGTAAAAACATCTTTAGGCCACTCGAGGAGAAGTTACTGTAAATGCGTGGCCACGCTCGGAAAGAGATCTATGGTAGATTTTTCGGTCAGACAGTTACTCTCCCTATCGAGAAAACCACTCTAGATATTGTCAATCGCAATTGCGACCTGAAAGACACCTTGCGTTGAGTGGGAGATGTGATAAAGAGACAAGAGAATCGGTGACGCACACTTGTGTCAGACAAGTGAGAGATTGTTGGAGTAGGTGTCCTCCACAATAGTGCGCCACATAATAAATCTTATTATGGAATATAATTGGGATAATTATTGACTATATATATGATTAGTCAGTTGATTAACGTAAATCAATAACGGTTGGCTAACTAGAGTTTGACGTTAGTGTCGTTTGACGGCGGTGATCAACTGATCCCTTTCGGTCACACCTAAAGGATGAAATCCAAATAGTAACTAATTATTTGTATACGATATAGTTAATTAGTACATTACATATATTCGATATGTACGAGAGTTAATTATTAGAAAATGAGTTGAGAACTCAAATTCGATTAAGTTTATTTTTCAATTATGCGATAATGGACTAATAAATTTATATCTTATTTTAATACGATTAAATAAGATTTAACTTAGTAATTAATCGTTAAATTACTAAATTAGTTGAGGTTTTGAGATGGAGGTAATTGTTATTTAATTTACAAGGAGTGTTGTAAAATAAATTAACCAAGCATTGTGGGACCCATTATATATTGATATAATGGTAAAATATTACTTAAAATGTTAAGTACATATTATTTATTTAATTGAGTCATATCATTGTTATATGATCAAATTAACACTTAATTATACAAGATAATTAACCATATGATCAATAAGTATTTGTGAGTCAAATATCAAAAATCAAAATGGATCCAACTAGGCCAACATGGCCGGTTATGATGTAGTTAGAATGGTGATGATTGTTGGTCTTGTTGTAACTCTTTAGTTAGCATTTGAAAGTGACATAACAAGTATAAAACAATCATCATCTTTTCTACAACACTCCACTCTAATGCATGTGATCAAATTGAACAAAATAATAGTCCAAATGTGGACTACATGATCCGGCCAAATGGCCTATAAAATGAGCATTTGTGTTCATTTTTATACTTACTTCATTTTGTGCATTTTGTTTACTTCTCTCTAAAAACTCTTCTTCTCACTAAAAACTCTCAAATACTAATATTTACTAAGTATTACTAGTGTAGTAATATAGTCATAATATTAGTAGTATTATATCTATCTTTTTATCTAGTTAATAATAAGGGTAGATTATT
>JAIUZE010035210.1:0-10230 GCA_022085475.1 Heliosperma pusillum | reverse complement strand
AGCCTGATAAGGCTCTTATTTTTCTTATCTTATTCACATGCAAACTGGTAGAGTGTGGGATTGAATATAATCATGATCATATGTCATACTTGATAAGGGTAAAGTCGCGTCTCCTTAATCAAAGTAAACCTAAATCACAACTAACTAATAGTCAGCGGTAAGCAAGGTATTGAATCCACAGGAAGGCGGTAGTATTCTATTCTGTTTAAACTAGGTTTATCTCTATAGTAAAAATTTCAGGGTTTTGAGATTGTGTTTCTAATCTAAAAGCAATCAATAACAATAACTAATAGCAAACAATAACAACTAATAGTAAAAAATAACAACTAATATTAAAAGGTTGAAAACAATAAGATTAAAAGTCTAGGGTCTCACGTTCACTAGGATTATTGTTCAGGGGTAAGGATGTAGTCAACTATCATGCAATAAAGTTATCTAAGGTCAGAAGATCGGTCGATTCAATTATGCCCATTAGATCTACAATTTAACATGCGATCGCTATCATTAAACGAGTTCTATTCAATTATCGTAGCTTATCTTAGTCTTAACCCGGTCGGTGTTAATCCTCATTCGCGAGAATAGTTAATTAATCCTGGCCAGTAATTAAACAACTAGAATTAAAAAGATAATCAAACGATAACCATGCAATTACAATTCAATTAATTAGTCTACCCCTTCTAACAATACTAGATCCCCCTTTCAACCCTAGAAAGGAAATTAGCTACTCATAACGATATTAATAACAACGACAATAAATAAAGCAAACATGACTAACAACAATGAAAGGATTGACAAAGAATAATTAAAGAACTAGAAGTAAGGTAACTAATTAAATAACGAAGAAAGATTAGAGAATACCGATTACAAGTTGAAACTAAAGACAATCGTCTTGATGATAAAATCCAGAGGCAAAGCAAAGAAAATTAAGGCCTCTAATATTAAAGCCTCTAATATTAAAGCATCTAATATTAAAGCATAAAAGCATAATAAAGCATCTAAAAAGCATAGCTAATTGTGAAAGACGATCTTTACTTTTATAATACAAATCTAATAAATTAGGTTAACTAGTTTAGGAAAATACGAAAAAGCCTTCAAAAAGCTAGTTTGCTCGATCGAGCATGGCACTTCTGCTCGATCGAGCAGCCATGACCACGACTCGATCGAGTAAGGCCTTCTGTTCGGTCGAGCATCCTTCATTTAGGCTCGTTTCTTTGGTTTTCTTCATTTATTCTCTTTCGTTCTCGATTTCCGTGCTTAACCTTCTACGATCAAACTTCGCCATGCTTCATATCTACTCGAAAAGCTTCAAATGCATCCAATCTGAATTAAAACATAACAGAACCGGCCGAATCGATATTCTAGCTAAAATAGCATAGAAATAAGCAAGGAAACACGGTAAAACGAGTTATATGTGTCTAAGGGAAGCATAATATATGTATATAAATAATTTTATCCCTCATATCCGCTCATATTTACATGTTATTATTCACTATTTATAGTAGTTTTAAGAGCTAAGTGCTTCTATGGAAGTAGTCTCGTGTTTTTATGTCATTTCTAGGACTTGAGTAGTTTATACGTCAAATCCTAAAATTTGGATGAATACTGAGCAAGATGAAGCTAATAAGGAAGAGTAGATGAGCTTAGGATGGCATGCTATAAAGTTTTGGAGGTTCTAAGTTTAAAGGAACAAGTTTCAAGTCATTCCAAACAAGATTGAGCAAGTTACGACAATTTTACTATACATTGTCAAAAGCCGTCTAAAACCCATATCACCAACCCCTATCCCTTGAAGACATGATCAAACCTTTTTAAGATATGGAAATAAGGTTCAAAAGATCTGATAAATTTCCCCTATCGGGTTTGGAAGCTTGGGGATGCATACAGTGAAGAATACAAAGAGACAAGGCGAAAGAATGAGCATATTGGACTCAAAATGATGTGTCCCCGATCGGGGACACACAAACCTAATCGGGAATTTTCTATTCTATGCGTTAGGATGCATCACATGCCCCTATTAACTCGACATAAGTACCCAAAGTGCAACCTTAATGGGACGCGGTTTCTAGAGCCTATAAAAGAAGGGGTTTGCAAGGCTTTGAGATCACAACTCTCATCACAACTATCAACAGAACAACTTCTCTTCTTTTCTTTAATTCTTAGAATAGTTTAGGGTAGTCTTAGTCTTATTTTACTTTGGTTATAAACATGTTTTAGTAATGATACAAGCTTTGCCTTGGGTTACTTTGGATTTCGCTTTCTTAGACAAGTTCTATTTCTTAGTTTTGATAAATCTTATTCCCTTGCTTTATATTTTCATTCCCATTAAGTATTTACATTTTGTTATAATTATCATGATTATCTTCTTGTTATTAGATAGTTGGTTTACCATAAGGTGTGAGTAGTTCCCTTATCTAGAGGGTAGGGGAGTCATGAATCGTCATACTATGTAATAGGTTGTTAAATGGGTTGTTGATTGATCGTTGCTTATCATTCAATTTGCTTGTGATTATTATTGTTTGATTTATCGTTGTGGCCACAATCTTAGATTACAGACTTAGTAAAATTGATCCTTAGAATGAAAGTCAGGGTTCGATTTGGCTAAAGCATAATTGGTAGAATAAGTTATAGTAAGTGCGAGAGCCCGCTATAAATTTATTCTATGATAGGTGTATTAAAGAAAGGACGTGCTTAATTTTATGATTTGCATTGTTGACTGATTTCCCATTGACTCTATTACCATGATTGATGAACTTGATGAACCTATCCCATAAATGTTTTCTTATTATTGTTATTTATCTCATCTTGTGATCCGTCTTCATTTATTGTTTACTTCCCAAACCAATCTCAAATAATCGAATAGACCTTGATAGAAATCACCCAATGACAACTTATTTAGTAACTCCTGTCTCCATGTGATCGACCCCTACTTCCCTAACTACATTAATTGTTGTTAACCTAGAGTAGGGCAATTTATATTTGATTTCGGTACGCCACAACCCCATCAAATTTTGGCGCCGTTGCCGGGGAGCACGGTTTTCTTTACTTTTTAGTTGTTGATATCTACCTTGTTTTTATTTATCTCGAGGAACACTTGTTCCTTGGGATTGTTCTTACCATTTTCTTGTAGTTTTTAGCCTTATGCGTAGGTCTTCTCGTTTTAGTGATGCAATTCTATTTGATCCCGAGCGTGAGAGAACTTTCAATAGAAGGATAAATTGCTTCAAGGAACTTTCTCAAGCCTCTAATTCCGAAAGCTTGAACCAAAATCATGCCACATATAAATCACTTGAAGAGGAGGATATCTCACCACCAATCTCTCCTCCTCAAACCAAGAGGATGATGCGACTTTCTAATCATTCTAAGCCCACCACGGCTATGATTCCTAGGGGTATTGCTAGTTCCCACATTGAAGGCACCAACTTTGAGATCAAGCCGACTTTCATTAATCATATTATGAGGAGTCAATTTAGTGGAAGTTACACCGAAGATCCCAACTTCCACATACAAAACTTTTGTGACTATTGCTTAACCATTACGCAAACAGGTGTCACGCATGATCAAATTCGGGAGATGTTATTTACGTTCTCTTTTAAGGGTAAGACTAAGCTATATATCAATAGGCTTGACAAAAAATCCTTGGGCATCACCGATTGGAGTAGCTTGGCTTTTATCTTCTATCAAAAGTACTTTCCACCTGAAATGACCGCCCTTCTTAGAAGCCAAATCACTAGTTTTTGACAAAGGGGAGATAAAAGTTTATTTGAGGCATGAGAGAGGTACAAAGATCTAAAAAGAGAGTGTTCTCATCATGGGTTGGTCCCATGGTTTCATGGCATAACCTTTTATAATGGGTGTTGTGTTGAGTCCCACCGCATATTGGATTCCGCCAACAATGAAAGATTTGATCAAATTGATGTTGAAATTGCTCATGCCACCATTGAGTCCATGGCATATCATGATTCTCAATATAACAATTCCCGTAATATGCCATTGACATCTAAGCAAGAGGACCCCAATTTGTCATCTCTCTGAGTTCAAGTGCCCCTTCACACGCAAAAACGTGAAGAATTTGTAGGTCATTTCTTGACTTCTCAACAATGTAACACCCGCAAATGTACCCTATTTTACTTTAATAATATTATATTATTATGAATTAGCGTAATTTTAGAATTAGTTTATAACTTAATTTACAGTGTCTAATTTAGCAAATCCGAGTTCGTATTCAGACTCTACTCGGAATTCCTAGTGGGTTGCGCCTTAAGCCGAATTTTGGGCTTTTTCCCCCACATTTTCCCACTCACCTTATATACTCACTTTTCCACTCATCCTCTTCACTCACCTCTTCTTCCTCATACAAACCACCAAAACCCTAACCACCATTTTTGATTAAACTCAAGCTCCTCACTACTCATTCATTCCTCACTCAAATCACTTGTTTTCATCATAATCTTGCTATCGTATCGTCCTTTACCTTGTGTGGTAATAAAATTACTGTCTTTCTCATTTTCAATTTTTCCGTCTTTCTCAAAGGTGAATTATATTCATCTTTTGTCGTCTTAGTATAGGTGAAGATTTTCAAGACCCCGATAAGGATTACTATCTAGTGGAGGAAGACTTAGAAATTGATTGAAGACGCACAAAGGTAACGGTGAAGGGTTACTCGATATCAATACGTGTTTTAATGCTTTAATTGACGTTTACTAAATGTCTAGTGACAATTGTTAGGCATTTATGTGTTTTGATATTAGTGAATATGGTTAGAATTAGATGACTATTGTTAGAATTTGTGTTATTTGATGAATGTTGATGAATGTTGATAGTTGATGATGATAGTTATTTATAAATAGTTGATGATTATTGGTGAAGTATGATGATTTTCGGGTGAATGTAGTCCCAGCTGATAAGACGATAATTACTCATATTTTTACCCTTTATTTGTATATTTTTACAACCGTCTATCATATTATTTGAGGTACTTGCTATACGTTTGCTAATTGCAGCAGTTTTACCTGTCCAAAATTATTCTAATCGTAAATGACTTAACTTGGAAATAATTTGGATTAACAGGTAATGGGCCGAAGGAAGAGGATCGATATGAAGGCAACGTGCTTTGGAGCTCGAGATATGTTGGCCCGTAACAAGACAAGGTCTACGTACAAACCAAGCAAAAAAGGGCTACAAGTACTATTGGATTAGTGGAGCAAAGACATAAGCAATAAAAATGGGCTAGTGGACATAAGGATAAGAAGTGGCAGTCCACTAATATTGCGAAGATAGCCCACGTGTGAACAAAGACCAAAATAAGATCACTACAGCTAGAAAATAAGAATAAGAAAGATGCAGTACTGAAGAAGCTACTGGAGTTTAGCAACCAACGATGAAGAAGATGGATATTCTACTCCGTCTCAAATTCAATCTCCTCCTATATCTTTATTCACAAAATATATCTTTTATATTTCAGAAATAGATTCCGGGTTCGTCACAAACACCAACTCTAATTAGTATAAATACCCGTCTCAATATCAGAATGAGGGAAGTGAATACCTATATATTTTTATAGAGAAAGATGAGCGAAATGAGTGACGGTTCAATCGTTTGGGTCACAATTAGAAGATGAAGCGGTTCTCGGACGTAGTCTTAGTACACGTCCGAGTACGGGTGGATTCCGAGTCGATCGGAGGCGTGATATCCGAGGGTCGAGTCGCGGGTTCCGGGCAATTAAATAAGTGTTTCTTACTTCTTCTTGTACCTAATTTACTGATTGAATTCGTTGATTAATTTTAGTACTGAAACCGTTGTTGTTTATTGTTAATCGTTCAGTTATTGTATCCAATAATTTGCTCTGTCTTAATTATAAGTTCCAATTTCAGTTTATAATTTGTTATCTTATTATGATTGGAATTGTTTACTTTTGCTAATTATATGATTCTGGCTTAGTTCGAGTTGTATAATACGAGTAGCAAATAATTTGAATTAATCTCTGCGAATTGGGGTTAGTTTATGTTAGGAGTAATATTTGGTCACTTAATCAATTAGGTAGTGACGACACTTTAATGGTTAAGTAGATTAATGACGTCTTCGATCTTGGTTCAATAGTGCTTCTAATCCGGTCTTTAGTAGGGTGTGACAAACTTACATCGGTCGGTTAGTTTAGAATCGGTCTAGGCTTAGTTCAGGTCGGTTGCAATTAAGAGAAGATAGGGAGTTCTTGTTATCTTGAATTCCGCAGTTAATCTATAAATATAACTTGAGATTTGAGGTAAACAAATATCGGTTGACATTCTAAAATTACCATAAGAATATGAGCTTAATCGGGTATTCAACTTCAGTTTTAGACATTCGTATTTAGTTATGTTCATTTATTAAAATCACAAATGAAACCCCCCTTTATCGTAAATATGTTAATAACCGTAAATAAAACTATATATGTAAGTTAGTTAATAAATATTACTGAGTAGTTAATTAGTTTTTCCAGTCTCTCCATGGGATCGACCCTACATATCCTTTACTATGTTTATATTTTTGAGGTTAAGATAGGTAAATAAATTGTTAATTTGTATGCGCAAACGACACGTATCACCAGCCGGCTGACCGGCCGTCGGTCGGCCGACTGGCTGGGAACGCAGCAGAGGCGAAATTGGCATTTCGTGTAATCTTGGTGTTGTATAATTCCCAGCCGGGTAGCCGGCGGCCGGTCCCCTTGACCGGCTGTGACTCCCCTTTATTTTTAATGTTTTTCGATTGTTGCTGAAGTACAAGTCGGGTAGCCGGCGGCCGGTCCCATTGACTCTCCTCTTCGTTTCTTTTCTTATACATTCACTTATAATAGTTTGTATGGTTCGTTTATCGTATAAATTTACGTAATACCATTAAATATTCATGTTTAGAATATATGATATCCCATTCGCTTATATCACATGTTTTGTGACGGTTTTTGATACGTCCCCCTTTGAATCGGTTTTACATATGTTTTGATTTGAGCACTAATTGTTAAGTGTTATGAACTCTCATTCCCCGGCTATACCTCCTTGCTCGTTAGACTGGAATGTCGGAACGAGAAGATGTATCCTAAATGCTTGTATGCATGTATTAGTGGAGATATGACGACGTTGTTGGGAGGTGAATGCTATGCGTTGATCGAACTGGCCGTCAAATATCGTATCTTTGCAAGGTGGTGTCATTGCATGTAGCGTACCGCTTTATTATGATGCTTGTGCTCTTTCCGCCTCTTTCGTGAAGGTTGACCGAATTTGGGGTATTCGGCTTCTGTGTTTGACCGAGTCTTGGATCCGAAATGTGTATCGCATGTCGAATCGGAACATGTTTATTTCGAGACTCTGGCCAGGTTTAGACTAGGACCGGATTATTATCGCCGTCCTACCTGGTGAAAATGAGTCTACATTTACGAAATGTTAATCGTGTATGGTTTAGGGAAATGTTTATCCCGTGGACGTGTATTGATTATACTTGCTATGTACATGGTGCTAGTGCGTGTCATTAACCGTGAGAGATTATGTTACCTTATTCGCATGTTTGGATGGATGTTTATATGTTGATTATTTGTGACCGTTGGATGACTTGGCGTGGTTTATATGTCGAGTGTCTATCTTATCAAGTATATACCACTAACGGTTAGATGTAAGCCCTAGTGAATATATAGTTGCCTAAGGATGTCTTCGCCGAGTCTGTCTATAATCTGATGCTTACAGTTTTGTATTTCATGCGCCTATATCTTAATATATTGAAATGCTTATTTATACTTCTCGTAATTCGCACATATATATAAGTATACTTCTACATGTTTATTACCGTTTATGTATGTTATTTGTGATATGGCTGGGAGAACCCGGAGTTACTCCCCACTGACTGTGGCGTTCATGTTTCATGAATGATTAGGTTGCTTGGTTCGATCTTTGCTTGTTTTTGGGTTCGAGTGTGAGCTAGCGAGCGTTGGACTTGACGATTCACCTATAGACGTTCTTAGCTAGTTTACTAAACAACTGTTATGTTTGATCACGTTTTGAGAGACCATTTCTCTTTGTAGTATTTTATACTTTGGTTGGTATTTATTTGACATTCCTCGTACTCTTCCTTTGGCATGTAAAAAGTTTCAAAAATATCGTATTTTCCGCTATATAAATTGCATGCTTGTTATGTTTTATTTCCGCTATCGCGAGGGTTCTCACAGTTGGTATCAGAGCCTAAGACGCTCCCGACGCACACACGTGAACCCTAAACTTAAATTACTTGACCTTGAAATAATAAATGAGATATGGGTTGACTTAAGGACCTAAGGTGGTAGTCTTTATTGCGATTGATGATTGTTACGTTCTAACTTTTTTGTTGTTTGTGTTAAGTGATGTTATGTATCCTTGGATCTACTATATCCAGAAGAGCCGTGTATTGACTAGAAGGAGTATCTTTGGCCAAAGATTTAAGATCGACGAGCCTATTTGAAGTGTACTTCTCCCTCATTGATGATCTCTCTTGCCTTTATTGTACCTTTTCCCCTTCCTTCTATATAGGTTCTTCTTTCTCTTCCAACTTGTTTGCCTCTTGGAAATTACTCTTGATAGTTTTCTCCAGCTAACCATTTGTACCCTCAACTTTCTCACGTGACCTTTTGTGGATACCATACCCGTTGGTTGGTGGTATATTATACTTGGTCGGAAGAATTTTGAACTTTGTGAGATATTAGTGTTTGTTAGAATGAATTTGGGATTTGAGGAAAATGGAGTAGATCCAAGTTCCCCTATAGTGGTGATTGGTTGTATCCCTGAGGGAAGGGTGGTAAGATAAGTTTGATAATTTTAATGCTTAATGCTTGCCATGACTCATGTGTGAATAGTTCATGGTATTTGATGGTGTGAGGTTGAATGAGTTGGCTAGGACTTCTTAACCCATTAGTGATTTAATCTCTTGAACTTAGGAGTTTAATAATATTAGAGTGTCTTGAGGATCATATCTAAGTTGGATCAAGTTGTCATAAGTGAGAATATTTGGATGATACCTTGAGTTGTGAAATGCCCTTGAGACTAAGTGACTTCTTATGATTTTGTAGTGTGTACTTTTGGGTATATGCTTGGTGGAAAAATACTTGGCTATAATTCTTGGATTTAAAAATATGATCTTATAGCATGGTATCGGAGACTTGGTTGAGGTAGTAAGCCATCATGATAGATCGAACCATGTAACTTATGGATTATGGACATGAGTGGAATCTGATTAGATGAGCTATGATGGTGATGCCTTAGGATGTTGATGTTCTGTTTGGTGTTGTACCTTGTGGACCATAGGAGTTGAAAAGAGATTAGTATGAAGAATTCCTTTTTAGTCCTTCGGTTTTGAAACCTTTGAGAGTGTGACAAATTTTGGAGTTAAGAGAATATTACTAAGCTTGAGTTGCAATTCCGCAATTAGGAATCCGTGTTATATTAACGGATGGATGAATTGGGTTGTACACGATTTATCGAATCTAGGTGCACCTTACCTTGATGATTGTACGTGGTACGATGGTCCCTTGTGAGAGTCCTTTGTAGAGGAATAATTAAGATGTTTTACTATCGCCCCGAGTTTGAAAGGATAATTTTGTGGTTTAAACCTTATACCTTTACTCGTACCATTATCTGTTTCCATTTCCATCCTTGCAAGTTTTTGTCAAAATTGATCTTTAAGAGATCGCTGGCTCATATCTTTTTTCTTACCCGGATATCTTCATAACTCTACTATCTCCTCTGTCTCTTTCTTGACCTTGTTATTTTCAAGCGTTCCTCTCTTGTAATCTCGTGCCTGATTATTCTCGTGTTCTCCTTGAGATCCCTTATCGTTTCCTAACTCGTTGCTGCTTAATCCTTTCTCTAGTGGATTGAGCAAATTTCATGTTGTATTTGATCATGGGAAATAGGACTTAAGCTCTAGGATGAATCCTAATAGTGATAATGTATCCTCTCTTGGTGATTTTAGATTTGGAGTTTGGTATTGTAGTGTTATTTTGAGAATTGAGTTGATCATGATAATAGTTCGTTGTTGCGGGATATTGTAATAGTTACCTTGAGGGTTGTTTGGGAAATTGTTGTCTTAAATAGTTACGCTCTAAAAAGGAATCTTACCTTGTGAAATTTAGATTTGTGACCAGATTCGAGGAATAATCTCATAAGCGAAGACCGATACATTTTGAGTTTTGATGAGCTAGATGATTTGATTAACTGACGTATCGCCATGTGTTTGGCA
>JAIUZE010035208.1:0-11825 GCA_022085475.1 Heliosperma pusillum | reverse complement strand
CCCGACTTGGAGATAAGCCCCCAGGCCGTGACACAAAAGCTATTAACCATGAACTATATACTCGTTAAAGATAGTACGGCCTATCGATGTCATGGTCCAAGCTACTAATTTAGAATTAGAATGGTCAAGACGCCATATACTCATAATTCTCTATGGGTACTTAGTCAACACGACACCAACCATATAATCAAACAGTCACGGGAATAACATCCTATCATGTGACTAATTGCATATAAATCATAATCAAATATTATATCGCCTCATATCTACTAAGGCTAATTCATTAATTAAATACAACCTTACTTGAAGACAAATCCCCGACCCGAGTCCCGCGACGGGTCATCAGTCAAAACGGGGCTGACTAGATCTTAGTTTGACCAAACCCGTTTGGTCAAACCGGATAGAAACAGAGTCTTTACCACATAGACTTAGACATAAAAATCAACCTATTCATTACATGTTATTTTATTAAAACTTCTAACATGCGAATTAATATATCATACCAAAACCCGTTTGACTAAAAGAATATTAAATTAAACTACGATCTCGTCTTATAATTTCTAACATGTGAGAAATAATAATTTAATGAAAAATCTTTTAATTAAATAGTTTACTTATTAATATTTCTCGCTTGCTAATTATTACAAAACGCGATAAAATAACAATAACTCAAAAACCGTCACAAGTCTAAGTAAGGGGACCCACGGGCTGATTTGGGCCGACTTGACACGGGCCTGGACTGGGCCCCACGGCTGGTTTGGGCCTGTTTTGGGTTGTTTTATCGACTTTACTAAAAACCGTTTCCTAATATTTCCCGCATGCTTTAACATAATTAAAACCCGTCAAAACAACAACATAACAATCAAACATCGACACAACCCAAAGACCAAAACCCGGACCCACCATGGACCGACCCAGACCGGTCTGGACCGGGCCTGAACCGGCCTGAACCGGCTGGTTTGGGTCCGGTTTTCCAGCCACCATTTCGGCCACCACCAAAACAACAACCCCAATTCCAAATAAATTCTAACATGTTTTTAATTAACAACATCCATTCTTAACAACCAATTTAACCATCAATCATACAAAAATCATGATTATGACAAATCATAAAAACATGTCAAGAACACTAAACTTGTTATAAATTCATACAACATGATAAAAACAACTACTTATCATGATACTACCAAAAATCCATAAATAACAACAACATGAACAAAAACTAAAAGTATGAACCAAAAACAAAAGAAACAAAAGCTATGTAACATATATTCGTCGAGTAACTCGGAATCGTTACCTTAGCTAGTAAAAACCAATTAGCATCAAAATAAGAAGTATAAACCAAGAAACCCTCCTACTAATCTTCACCCAAAATATACGAGTCTCCAAACTCGTCTTCAAAATCTTCCCCTATAAGACATGACAAGAAAAACATTATTAGAACTTAAACTTGATTTTCCATAATTAAATGTTGAAAACGATTTTGACGGAATTGAAAATAAACCGTACTTGAAGATGGAGAGCGAAGAGGAGATTCTAGAAATATAAGTTAGGACGGATTTAATTAAGAAATGAAGGTTTTATGATGATTTTGCTCAAGAACGACGAAGAACGGATGAAGAACGCTCAAGAACGAATGAAGAACGTTGAAGAACGATTAATTTGATCTTAATTTGATTTGTTGTAAAATGAAAAGTTGTTAGTGAGTAAAGAGGGTTGGGTGAGCCGTGTGTTTATAGACAAAATAATGAGTCGGGTTTTGAAATTGTTGTTACGGAATTGACTCGCGTTAATAATTATATTACGGTAATCGATTAAATATAATTCGATATTAAGTTAATTAAACTAAATATCTAGATATTATGATATTGTAATCAAAAGTAATGAAAATATCAAGGCCTATTAGAGAGCAAAGGAGCCGTGTGGTATGGTGACTGTCGGATCAGTTTTGTAAACGATTTGCGTAATTTCCGTTGACGGATCGATAAAGTTGAAAATATCTAAGATATTCTTATTAGTTTAATCAAAAGAATTAAAATATATAATGTGAGTGGAAAACGATGACATGGGCGTGTGAGTCATGCCAAAGTCGAGTTTCGATTTTGTTTCGGGATTTGCAATGACTCGGGAATAGTTAAATGACGTTCGGTTAAAACCGT
This sequence comes from Heliosperma pusillum, assembly GCA_022085475.1. Classification (NCBI taxonomy): domain Eukaryota; kingdom Viridiplantae; phylum Streptophyta; class Magnoliopsida; order Caryophyllales; family Caryophyllaceae; genus Heliosperma; species Heliosperma pusillum. The sequence goes on along the minus strand of JAIUZE010035208.1, from coordinate 9,666 downwards.
AAAAGTTATTCTTTAAATTCCGAATAAATTCAAAATAATTATATTAAATTATGATAAATCTTAATAAATCTTAATAAAAATAAATTAAAAATATTATTTTTTTAAATAAAATTTCGGTCTTCAAACTTACAAGGCGAGGCGGGAAAAGTCAACGAAAGTCAAAGTCGACTTAAAAGTCAGAAAAGTCAAAAATGACTTAAAAGTCAAGAAAAGTTTATGACGACTTAAAAGTCAAGAAAAGTCAATGACGACTTTAAAAAGTCAAGAAAAGTCAAAGACGACTTAAAAGTCAAGAAAAGTCAAAGATGACTAAAAACGGGATTTTCATGAAATCTCTCAGAAATTCCAAATACGAACTCGGAATTTCAAAATACGACTCGTAACAATAAATTCTATTTTAAAAACTTAAGTCTGCTGAAAAGTGTTAGTAAATATTTTTACTAGAAAAATTGGGTACTTTTCGGGTTGTTACAGTGACGGTTTTTGATATGTCCCCCTTTGAGTCGGTTTTACATATGTTATGATTGAGCACTAATTGTTAAGTGGTATGAACTCTCATTCCCCGGCTATACCTCCTCGCTCGTTAGACTGGAATGTCGGAACGAGGAGATGTATCCCAAATGCTTGTATGCATGTTTTAGTGGAGATATGACGACGTTGTTAGGAGGCGAACGCTATGCATTGATCGACCCGGCCGTCAAATGTCGTATCTTTGCAAGGTGGTGTCATTGCATGTAGCGTACCGCTTGTTTATGATGCTTGTGCTCTTTCCGCCTCTTTCGTGAAGGTTGACCGAATTTGAGGTACTCGGCTTCTGTGTTTGACCGAGTCTTGGATGCGAAATATGTATCGCATGTCGAATCTGAACATGTTTATTCCGAGAGTCTGGCCAGGTTTAGACTAGGATCTGATTTTTATCGTCGTCCTACCAGGAGGAATTGAGTCTACATATACGAAATGTTAATCGTGTATGCGTCCAGGGAAATATTTATCCCGTGGATGCGAATTGATCATACTTGCTATGTACATGGTGCTAGTACGTGTCATTAACCGTGAGAGATAATGTTACCATAATCGAATGTTTGGATGGATGTTTATATGTTGATTATTTGTGACCGTTGGATGACTTGGCGTGGTTTGTTTGTCGAGTCTCCACCTTATCAAGTATATGCCACTAACGGTGAGATGCAAGCTCTAGTGAGTATATAGTTGCCTAAGGGTGTTTTCCCCGAGTTGTCTATGATCTGATACTTATAGTTTACATGTCGAGTCTCTATCTTATCAAATATATGCCGCTAACGGTGAGATGTAAACTCTAGTGAGTATATATTTGCCTAAGGGTGTCTTCCCCGAGTTTGTCTATAATCGGATGCTTACAGTTTTTTACTTCATGCGCCTATATCTTTATATATTGAAATTCCTATTTATCCTTCTCATAATTCACATGTGTATATATATATATATGTATATATATATATATATATATATATATATATATATATATGTATGTTTCTACTTGTTTATTACCGTTTAAGTATGTTATTTGTGATATGGCTGGGAGAATCTGGAGTTACTCCCGACTGACTGTGGCGTTCATGTTTTTATGGATGAACAGGTTGCTTGGATGGATTTTGCTTGTTGTTTTTGGGTTCGGGTGTGAGCTAGCGGGCGTTGGCCTCGACGATTCACCCCTAGACGTTTCTTAGCTAGTTCGCTAAACAACTTTAATATTTGATAATGTTTTGAGAGACTACGTCTCTTGTAGTATATTATACTTTAAGTTTGTAATTATTTGACATTCCTCGTACTTTTCTTTTGGCATGTAAAAAGTTTCAAAAATATCGTATTTTCCGCTATATAAATTGCATGCTTGTTATGTTTTGTTTCCGCTATCGCGAGGGTTGTCACACATATAGGCAGTGGTTATACGCTATACATAGTATCGTGCAAGAAGTGGTTATACGCTTCACACTGATGGACGCATTGGTTATACGCTCCGACATCTAGAGGCAGTGGTTATACGCTCTAGCAAGTTAAAGGAAATGGTTATACGCTCTAACGGGCGTTCGCTCTTTTCGTTATGCTTTGATGCTAGCATTGTGCCTTATGTTTCTATGGATCCTGTGCTACTTTGGGTCTTGAATGTATCCATGTTCTAGTGGTTGCATATGGTCTAGGTCTACATGAATGCAATCATGTAGGTTTTGGTTTCGTCTTTGTGCGTTCGAATGTACGTCGTATTTTATAGATCGGTTCATATGTAATTTAAGATTACTGTCTGTTGTTATAGATTGTTATTAATTCAGCCTGTTGTAAACATGACTGGGAGAGCACCTAGTTACTCCCGACTGATTGTCGACCCCCATTCTCAGGTTGAATTGGTTGTTCCTTGTCTGAATGTTGGGCTGGAGAGAGTTGTGGAAAGAAGAATAATTTGTTTAAGAATTTATTTATTTTAAGGAATATTAATAATGTATTAGTTTAGTTTTTAATTTGAGTATCGATCCGGATTGGTCACTTTTCATCTTTATACTTTGATGGATTATTTATTCTTAAGATATTTCTTTTGTTTTAATAATCCGGGTTGTTACAATTGGTGTTGGTAAGATTGATATATCTTTTTCTCATGCAAGTAGTGATGTGTATTTAGTAAGTGGTCTCAAGCAGAACTTACTCAGTATATCTGTGACAACCCTCGCGAATGTGGAAATAAAATATAACAATCATGTGATCTATATAGCGGAAAATACAGTGTTTTTAAAACTTTTTACATGCTAGGATAAAAATACGAGGAATGTCAAATATATACAAACTAAAATAGAATATACTACAAAGAGACGCAGTCTCTAAAAATGTCATCAAATATCAAAGTTATTAGAAACTAGGTAAACATTGTCTAGGGGTGAATCGTCGAGGCCAACGCCCGCTAGCTCACACCCGAACCCAAAATATAACAAGCAAAATCCATCCAAGCAAGCAACATGTTCATCCATGAAAAACATGAACGCCACAGTCAGTGGGGAGTAACTCTTGTTTCTCCCAGCCATATCACAAATAACGATCTTAAAAGAAAATACGTAAGTAGCAGCATGCATATAAATATACATATGAATTACGAGAAGTATAAATAGGCATTTCAATATAGAGATATAAGCGCATGAGGTACAAATCGGTAACCATCATATTATAGATAGACTCGGGAAAGACACTCTTAGGCAACCATACACTCACTAGGGCTTGCATCTCATCGTTAGCGGCATAAGTTTGATAAGATTGAGACTCGACAAACAAACCAAGTCAAGTCATCCAAAGACCACAAATAATCAATCATATAATCGTCCATCCAAACGTACGAATACGTTGACAACATCTCTCACGGTAAATGACACGCACTAGCACCGTGTACATGGCAAGTATGATTAAAATCGCATCCACGGGATAAACATTTCCCTGAACGCATACACGATTCAACATTTCTTATATATAGACTAATTTCCTCCTGGTAGAACGACGATAATAATACGGTCCTAGTCTAAACCTGGCCAGACTCTCGGAATCACATTTTCCGATTCGACATGCGATTAACATTTCGCATCCAAGACTCGGTCAACCATAGAAGCCGAGTACCCCAAATTCGGTCAACCTTCACGAAAGAGGCGGAAAAGAGCACAAGCATCATAACAAGCGGTACGCTACATGCAATGACACCACCTCGCAAGTATACAACATTTGACGGCCGGGTCGATCAACGCAAAGCGTTCGCCTCCCAACAACGTCGTCATATGCCAACTAACACATGCAATTAAGCACTAAGGATACACTCCTCGTTCCGTCATTCCAGCCTTACGAGCAAGGAGGTAGCCGGGGAATGAGAGTTCATAGCACTTAACAATTAGTGCTCAAACCATAACATATGTAAACCGACTCAAAGGGGGACATATCAAAAACTGTCACAAAACATGCGATACAAGCGTGATATAAATGTAACAATGATAAACATGAAACAATACGTGATTACATAAGCATTAGACCAAGTTTAAAAAGTATAATGAATAAGAAGCATAAATCTCATCTCAAAACAACAAGTTTGGAAACTATTAAAACAAGGGTCCACTTCAAACGGTTATAACTAGAGTTCTAGACATACAAATGCATAAATTCTAATTGAAGGAGATATATTATCCTCTTACGGTTCCAACGGTAGGTTACAAGCCCAAAACAAGCAAGTAACGAAGGAGGTATGATCATTTTACGAAAAGGAGTCAGTGTAGTGAGTCCCAGCCGGTCAGGGGGACCGGCTGCCGGGTACCCGGCTGGGACATCATCAAAAAACGAAATCATCCAAAAATACAGCGTGTTCCCCGCCGGCCAGGGGGACCGGCAGCCGGGCACCCGGCTGGGAACAACACTACTTCACAAATTCTCGGAAAAGTCAGCCATGTTCCCAGCCGGTCAGGGGGACCGGCGGCCGGGCACCCGGCTGGGAACACATTCACTAGAGAACAAAAAGCTTCAACATCCATTTTTAACAATCATCAATAACTATTATCAACTATCAATAATCATCAACAATTATCAACAAACAACAACCATCATCAACAAACACAAAATTCTTATGAATACTCATCCTATTCCAAATACATTTACTAACATCAAAAACACATAAAAACACGTATTGATATCGAGTAACCCTTCACCGTTACCTTTTCGCGTCTTCAATCCTCGTCTAGGTCCTCCTCTACTAAGTAGTAGTCTTTGTCGAGGTCTTGAAGGTTTCCACCTACAATTAGACAACAAAAGATGAATATAATTCACCTTTGAGAAAGACGGATAAAATGAAAAGCGAGAAAGACGGTAATTTTATTACCAATTAAGATAGAGGATGATGAGAGGGAAAGATTAAGACCGAAATTACCGAATTTGAGCAAGTAATGAAGGAGTAGAGTCGATCTTTAGCTTGATCAATTATGGAGCTTAGGTTTTTGGTGGTTACTTGGTGAGGAAGAAGGAGTAAGTGGAAATGAGGGAGTTTACGGTTTAAGGGAGAGTGTAAGGGAGTAAGTAGAAAAATATGGGAAAAAGCCCATAAGCGCCTTAAGACGTAACTTACTCGGAATTTCGAGTAAAGTCCGAAAACGAACTCGGATTTTCTAAATTAGACACGGGAAATTTAATTCTAGACTAAAACTAAATTTCGGCTAAAAGTATCCGTATAATATTTTTAATATAAAAATAGGATACATTTGCGGGTGTTACAATATCCCAATTATGTGACAAAGGTATCAACGTTGTTTTTCACTCAGAAATTTGTCGCATCATAATTGAAGGTACTAGTAAGGTTATAATTAAAGGACATCATAAACAGAATTTATATTTGATTGATTTGAATGATGTTCCTACTAACTCTTTTGCATGCATGAAAGTAACGTTAGATGATCCTTTTCTATGGTACAAGAGATTTTGTCCCATTAGCTCCCCTATCTTGAATAACCTGAAAAAATGAGACTTGGTTGAAGGCTTGCCTAAAATCAAGTTCGATCAAGAGAAGATGCATGTGTGACACTTGTGTCCGATGTAAGCATGTTAGATCATCCTTCAAACCTAAAAGAGTAGTAAGCACGAATCATGCCCTATAACTTGTACATATGGATGTTTGTGGCCCAATGAAGGTAAGAAGTAGAGGCGGATCCATGTATGTGTTTGTTCTAGTTGATGATTATTCGAGGTATGTTTGGCCTACATTCTTGCACTTTAAAGATGAGACTTTTGATGAGTTTGATTGTCTTATGAAACCCGTCCAAAAAAAATATAAGTCCAGTATTGTTTTAATTCGTACGAATCATGGCACCGAATTTGATAATCAAGATTTTACAGAATATTGTAGGGTTAATGGTGTAGGACACACCTTTTTCGCACCACGAACTCCACAACAAAATGGTGTCGTTGAACGTATGAATAGAACCCTAGAGGATATGGCTTGAACAATGCTTTTGTGTAGTGGTCTACCTCGTAACTTTTGGGCTGAGGCCATTAGTACTTCGTGATATATTCATAACCGTGCTATGATCAGAATTATTTTAAAGAAAAACTCTTATGAACTCCTTCGAGGTCGAAAACCTAATATATCCCACTTGCGGTGCTTTGGGAGTAAATGCTTTGTTCATAACAATGCCAAAAATAGGTTAAGCAAATTTTCAGCATCTGGTTCTGAAGAATCTTCCCCTTTTAAGTTCTCTTCTTTGGCTTTACAATTCCTTAAGAATTCAACCAATTACCACTTTATTAATGAAACCTCTCCTCGTTGAAAGGAAAGGGCAGATCGCTATTGCTAACAGGCTCGTTACTTGGTCATAGGTTAGCCCAAAGAACGAGAATCCTCTCTCCCGTGTGCGGTTGGAAATAAAGTAAAGGCAAGCATGCTATCTGCAAGAATATTAGGGTGCCCATAAGGTTTTGAAGCAAATTTGATCCTAGGAGTGATGAGGCTATTTTTATTGGTTATTCTGATCATAGTAAGGCCTATAGAGTTTTTAAAAAATAACATTATGCATCGAAGAAAGTGCTCATGTTATATTTGATGAAAGTGATTCTTTTGATAAGCATATACAGGATGATGAGGAAGATGAAACTGAACTTGATTTTCAATTGTCTAAAGATGATCCTCCAGAGTTGGATGAAGAAGAAAAGGAGATCGAAGGCACAAAAGATGAGTTTGAGACTCCTTCAAATGATTATGGAAAGAGTGCTGAAGTTATTATTGATGATACTATAACTTCTTCTCAAAACAAAGGATTAAGTACCAAAGTTATAGCCGATGAAGCTATGACCTTGAATTCAAATCAGAGTAGTGTATCCAGAGTTTTACCTGATTCACCTATAACCTCGAGATTGAATTGAGGGGGAACAACCCACGTTTCCGAAAAATTTGAAGGTTCTACCTGAAAATCTAATAAAGAAGTGCCTGAGACTTCTAAAAAGTGGAAATATAAAGATTCACATCCATTGGATTCAATCATTGATAGTTTACGAAAGGGTGTTAAAACACGAAAATCGTTGAACATCTTTTACTCCTTTTATTCCTTCCTTTCTACCATTGAACCAAAGAATATCAAGGAAGCTCTCACTGAGCCAGACTTGCGATGCAAGAAGAATTATAACAATTTAAGAGGAACAAAGTTTGGCACTTAGCTCCTAGACCAAAGGAACGATCAGTCATTGGCACCAGACGGGTTTTCAGAAATAGACTGGATGATACTGTTGGAGCCAGTGTCCTCCACAGTTAGTGCAATAACATAAATAAATCTCTGTAGGTTCACAGGGTATACTTTGTGTAATAATCGGTTGATTAACGTTTATCATTAACGGTTGGCTTGCTAGATAAGTTTGACGTTATTGTCATACAGATGGCGGTGATCAACTGGTCCCTAAAAGTCACACCTAAAGGATGTGTTTGAGAGATGTGATTATTTGAGAAAATAATCATATTGATGCCCTATAATATGACTAAAAGGTTAGTCAGTGTATTTGACTAAAAGGTTAGTCAATGTGATGATGAGACGATTATTTAATAATGATTAAATAAAGTTAGCTGAGACGAATTAAATGTAATTCGTAAATTAAATATAAAATGTTATATTTAATTGTTGTATATAATGTAAGCTAATTAAACATAAACCGTTATAATTAATTGGCAAATTATAAATATACGGATATTTATAATTAATGATGTATTATATTGTCGGTCCATGTAAAACGACGATTATAATATATTACATTATATTGAAAGCTAAAATGACCAAAAACGAAAGTATCCAGATACACTCGGTTTTTAGTCAATGGGTAGTTATTTTGAGGAGACAAAAATCTCCCCATAAAACCCTAGTAGGAGTGCCGTGAGAAGCAGAAAAGAAAAGGGAAGCAGAAAAAATTCTAAACCTAATTCTATTCTCACTAGTGCCTCCATCACACAAAACACAAAAACTAAAAGTTAACAGTAACTTATGATTCTTTTCTAGCAAAATACAAGGGCATTTCTCGATCAATATTGGGTGAGACAATTAGGAGGATATCTACTTTGATATCTGTTCTTAGGCCGAATTTGCAAGGACTAAAGGTTATTCCTAATCCTTTTGATTTTATGCAATTTTGTTTATGACCTGTTAATCATATAAATCGTAATTTCATTATAATCCTGTAAGATTAAAGGGATGTATACAGATATATTCCCACAAGTGGTATCAGAGCCTTAGGGCTATGAAATAATTTTATGTGATTTTCATAAATTTTAATTGTATGATTATTGAAAAAAAAAAAATCCGAATTTTTTTTTTTTAACTCACGGTTTTATTTTTTTTTGTGCCGTGATGATTATTTTTTTTAGGGTTCCATTATAGATTCATTCATATTATTGTTTTAATCTGTTAAAGATGATAATATATGAATTTGTTGATATTTTAATTTAATAAGGATTAAATTAGAATGTAAATGGAATTGTATTGGATGTTAATGGAAATCAATTTTTGTGCTATATTTTCCGGTATAAACTGTTTTAGATGTTCAATTTAAAAGGTTAATTTGAATCATCTATTTGTATCAATGTTTAATAACGATTAGGCATTGTTTGTTTTGTACCGATCTAGTTAATATAAGCATGATCGAATTAAAACGGTTTAATTTGATTAAATTTTTTTTGCTGCCCGTGTTACTGTTCACAGTTATACAAAAAAAAAAAAAATTTCTTGTTTTTTTTAAAAAATGGCAGCATCAGTTTTTTTTTGTGTATTGGTTTTTCGGTTTTTGTTATAAACCGAGAGAAAAGAAAGAAGAGAAAATTTTTTTTTTTTTTTTGGACTGGTACTGTTCACGTGAACAATGATCAGTAAGAAAAAAAAAAAAATTTGTTTGTTTTTTTTTTTTGGCATTATATAGATAATGTTTGTTTGTTATTGTGAAAAGGTTCACAATAATGATACCCGATTATTTTAAAAAGGTTTAAAATAAAATGGATTATGGGAGATTAAAATTGTTGTGGGAAATTAAGGAATTGTCACATAATTTTGATCGTATAAAAGGTGGTTTGGATAAATTACTCTACATAATTAAAGAATTATGTCTTGAAGAATTAATTTATATAGTTGATGCATTTTATTTTTGTCGAATGATTGAATGAATGAATGGTTTTATTTACGTATTTTTGCAATTGGTTGAAAAATGTAATACCTAGTGTGGCCTCAGTTAATCATGTTTTCGTAATGATGGAAACATGGTTTGGATGTATTTATGAGATCTCGAATCTCCTTTTATTTCTTTTAATTATGTTTTTGGAATTAGAATGTAAATAGGTTTATTTTGTAATTTTGAAAATGTAATTTAAGAAGACTAAAGATGGAGATCGGATGCTCACTCCCGCTACATAGACCAAGATGAAACAAAGTCAAGCTTCTCGGGTCCATTAGGATGGATTCCAAACTTGTATTTACTGTTCATTTTGGTAGATATGTGACAACCCTTGCGAATGCGGAAATATAAAACAAACAAGCATGTGAATTATATAGCGGAAATATGAAGTTTTAAAAACTTTTATACATGCAAGGAAAGAATACGAGGAGTGTCAAATATTACAAACTAAAGGACGAATTATACTACATCAAGAGACGAAGTCTCTCC
>JAIUZE010035207.1:0-18505 GCA_022085475.1 Heliosperma pusillum | reverse complement strand
TATATATATATATATTATATATATATATATATATATATATATATATATATATATATATAGAGTCAAGATCCGGTGCAAACGATCACTCGGTGGAAAAAGTGGAAACGAACACTCATTAGTTATTCGTTTAATACTCTCTCACCTGTCATTTGCAAATTAACTGAACAAAACCAAATATTTAAAGCACCAAACTATTAGCACACTAAACAAGTCCCACATTTTCATTCCAGTAACCACATTTTCAGTCCATCATCAACCATCATTTTTTTCATGCATCAATCAATAACCTTCCCCGATTCTACCGACCACCATTATTGATGTTGTCGACCATCAATCGTGACGCCATCAACCTATGTCCCTGACACCGGCTTCATTCAACATTTCAAACTTCAGATCTCGATTTTCGTTGGAGAGATCGAAGAGGGAAAGAAACCGTTGTTCGACGAAAGTAGACGGAGGATAGTTGCGCTCGTCCGACAATGTCACCAACAACAATAACAACAATTATCACCTACATTTTAATAACAAATTCAAAAAGCCTTACCCCTCAATAACAATTTGTAATATACCTAATAACTAGTGTATATGATTGCTATTTTGAAGTACCTCAAAAAAATTTCAATGTACCTAATATCTAAATTTGTGTATCTACGGAAAGATACATCAAAATAACGGCTAGATACATCAAGGATTAATTCAGATACACTGAAACAGATGGGAAACCAAGCAACGAAGAGGAAGAAGTGAGATAATTGTTGTCGTAGACTTGTAGTCTGCCACTCACCGCGGGTGATAGATGATGTCGTCGGAAAGGATGTGTGAACACCGTCGCCTTTAGTGCCAGCATTTATGGGAAGGTTACCGACATCATGGTGGTGTGATGACGAGAGGTGGTCGGGGAAGGTGCGGCGTGTGGTTGTCCGAGGTAGGTGACGTCGTTTGCTGGTGGTGGGTGTGGTGGAGGTGTTGGATGAGAAGACATAGGACTTAGGTTGTTTAACAGAGGAGATGGAGAATCAAGTTTATTTTGATTTAATTTAATTGTGACTTACTCATATAAAAGTAATAGGACGCGCGTGTAGTTTTGTTCTAAAGGTCGTTTCCACTTTTTGCACCGAGTGGTCGTTTCCACCGGATCCTAAATCTATATATATATATATATATATATATATATATATATATATATAGAGTCAAGATCCGGTGGAAACGACCACTCGGTGCAAAAAGTGGAAACGTACTAACTGACTACTTGTATGAACTCAATATAAGTCACGTGTATCCTCATTTCATGTCAAAGCAACCCACTGACACATATTACACTTTACCAACAAACCCATCATAAATATATACTCAGTACTTATCATCTTGATGCACCACCATTGTCCATCACAACCACCACCAGACGACGTCGGCAAACACCGCGTCAACCACCAGACGCCGATGATATCTCCATCCATCAAACATGTCACTTACGACGTCACCCACCACCTCTTACGATGCCGCCGCCGACGACGACGACGACGAACCATCCTGAATACACTGACGTCGACGACAACTGACGCATTCCCCACCACCATCACAACTGCATCGTCGCCACCTACCATGCCTAGCACCTGTCTTTGTTGTCTGAGCAATCACAATATCATCATCACTATGGTTCAACTTAATGGCGGCACCAAGGTAACCACCGGACGATGCCTGACAAAAGCTTGCATTATCATCAATGGGTAATTAATTAATTTAACATAAAAGCTTGTATTTCCATCAATGGCGGACATCACTGGAACTGCTAATTGTCTTATGTATGTACACTAATATTTGATGTATCTAGCCACTATTTCAATGTATCTAAACATAGATACACAAAAATAGTTATTAGGTACATCGAAATTGGATTGAGATACATCAAAAGATAAACCAGGTACACTAATTTTGATACAGTGATGGCGACATTGAAGGTGAAAGCAGCTAGGAGATAGAACACAAGAGAGGAAGCTACAACAAAGAGTGTCGACGAATATGCCTATTATTTGCGTCGGATTGTCGGTGATGTGCGTTACCGTCGTCACCTCAGATGACGACATGTGATGAGTGATTGGGAGGTGGTTGGAGTTTTAGGAGGGATGGATCGTTGAAGGCTGAGGGTAGTGGTGCTCATCGGCGTTTAAGGGTGGAGGTAATGGTTGCTTAAAGTGTCTTATGGTGGTGTCGCGACCAACTGGTTGTTGTGGATGGGGATGAGTCAGTTTATGTTTGGGCCTTTTGGTTGTGTATGGGCATGTATGTGTCTTTTGGTTGTGTATGGGCATGTATGTGTTTAGGTTTGGGCCTTTGTAGTGCTGCTTGTTAATAAAATAGATGGGTAGTACGTTTCCACTTTTTGCACCGAGTGGTCGTTTCCACCGGATCCTAAATCTATATATATATATATATATATATATATATAGAGAAAGGTTCAAATGAGTCCCTCATATCTTTTGAGTCCCTAAGTCCTCCTAAGAGCCTTTAGATCTTTAGATATGGATGGTTGAGATTAGAAGCTAAAAGTAACCAATACACTAATCCATTCTTTATCCACTAATTAATTGTCTTTCTCTCTCTAGCTTAAAGTTATGACATTTTAGCATTTTTAGGGTGAGACTTTGTTTTCAAGTATAGATTTTGTTTTTCTACGAGTGTACAGTTTTACAAGTGTAACTTTTATCTTTTACGAGTGTAACTTTAATTAAAAAAAAGTGTAACTTTATACTAAAAAGCGATTTTATGACAAACTTTTGACATTTTACGTATTTTTAGAGTATAACTTTAACTTTATACAAGTGTAACTTTAATCCAAAATAGTCTAACTTTATACTAAAAAGTGATTTTAAGACAAGTTTTTAACATTTTACGTATTTTTAGAGTGTAACTTTACCCTTTTACAAGTGTAACTTTAATCCAAAATAATGTAACTTTATACTAAAAAGTGATTTTAAGACATGTTTTTTACATTTTACGTATTATTAGAGTGTAACTTTAACCTATTACGAGTGTAACTTTAATCTAAAATAATGTAATTTCATACTAAAATTTGATTTTATGACAAGTTTTTAACATTTTACGTATTTTTATAGTGTAACTTTAGCATTTTACAAGTGGAATTTAATCAAAATTACTGTAACTTTAATCCAAATATAGTGTAACTTTATTATTTTTTGATTTCTTGTAATTGTTAGACAAGTTTCTCAAATTTTAATACTTTTTAAGGTAACTTTAGCCTTTTATAATTGTAACTTTAATCAAACCTACTGTAACTTTAATCCAAATATAGTGTAACTTTATTATTTTTTGATTTCTTGTAATTGTTAGACAAGTTTCTCACATTTTAATACTTTTTAAGGCTAACTTTAGCCTTTTAAAATTGTAACTTTAGTCATTAATAGTGTAATTTTACTCTATTGAGAGTGTAACTTTAGTCCATTAAAAGTGTAACCATAATTCTTTTAGGGTGTAACTTTGTCCACCTACTAGATTTATTTGAAAAACAATAATAAATTTAAAAAACAAAACTAGATCTATAAACAAAAAAAGAAAAAAAAGATTGAGGTAACATCCCACAGCCCCACTAGCACCACCCCAACGCGCCACCACCCCCGAGCCTCGACCCACCAAACCCACCCCATTTTCCACCACAACCACAGACGCCACCACCGACCGACCCACAAAATCCACAATTTGGGAAAAAAAAAATAAGAGAGGAGAGGCGGAGGGAGATGCGGCGGAGGAGAAGGAGCACCACCGACACACCAAACCCACAGATCTTAGTTTTTTGTGTATTGTTTTTTGTGGTTGAACTTGGTGGTTATTGTGGTAGGAGGGAGGTGGTGGGGAAGACGAAGGCGGAGGAGAGGAAGGCGGACAAGACAAAGGCGGCCGCCGGCTGTGGGTGTCCAACGATGTGGTGGTGCGTGGTGGCGGACTGGCGGTGTGGTGCGTGGTGGTGGGTGGCGGATGGGCGGTGTGGTGCATGGTGGTGCTCAGATCTGGAAAAAGAAGTAGATCTAGTTTCTTTTTTTTTTCTTTTTTTGGTTTTTCAGGTACTTTTTTGGGTGGTGTTTGGTGTGTCGTGGTGAGAGGAGGGAGGTGGCGGAGGCGGTGCGGGAGGCAGAGGAGGGAGGTGGTAGGACGGGGGGGCAGAGGATGATGGTGGGGGGTTTATTTTTCAGTTTTTTTTTTTTTGGTATTGGAGGTGGCCGGCGGTGCCAAATGAGGGAGGGCGGCGGTGGTTGCGGTGGCTGGTGGCTGGCGGAGAAGATGAAGAGAGAAAGTGAATGAAGGATTTTAAAGAGAGGAAATGAGAGTGTTTTAGAGAGAAGGAGGATGAAGTTTTAGAGAGAAGGAGGAGGGAGTTTAATGAATGAATTGTGTGGGAAGTGAGGGAGGGAGAAGGATGTATTAGTGGTTTAATTAGTGTGGTAGTGAGAGAGTGGGGTTAAACACCTTCTTAATGACATTTTTTGTGTTTTAATCTCAGCCATCCATCTCCAAGATCCAAGGGCCTCTAAGAGGACTCATGGACTCAAGGTTTTGGGGTGGACTCATTTGATCTCATTCCTATATATATATATATATATATATATATATATATATATATAGAGAGAGGCGGGATTTCGTGAGTTTGGTTTTTACGGTGAGTTGGTACTCACAAATCTAAGCCTTTGGATGAGAACAGATGGACAGCTAGGATTGAATACAATAGTAACAAAAGATAACACAAAGAAAAGGCTGAACATGTTGGTTATCAAATCAAAATTAATTATAATCCCTTCCCTGCTAACCACTCTCTCAGCCCAAAAAAAATGAAACCACATGTTGGTTCTTACGCTGAACACTCTTTCTCTAAGTCTTCCTTTCTTACCTCTCTCTTCAACCTCTTCCCTTTATTTTTTGAAGAATCAATCACAAAAATATCAAAGTATAGAATAATCAAAACCTGAGAAATTTGAGGAAAAACGGTAGGAACATTAAATCCTTCTCAGTTTCAACAATAATTAACAACCAATTCTTTAATTTTGTGGTTCATTTTACACAAGATCCGTTTAAAATCGCCTTATAGGAGTCAAATTGATGAATAAAAAGTAGCTTTCTACTCGGTTGATTTCCGGGATGCAGTCTTTACCGACATGGACTTTAATTTGCCAATGGAGAAGTAGAAGATCTACAACCTGGTAGCTTTTGTGTGGCCTAATGCTATATACTCGTAAATGAAGAAGAGCGCAATTGGGGTTAGGTATCAGACGGCCTCCGCTTTGTTGTTCGTGTTTCCATCTTTACATAAAATGCACTCACGAGTCACATTAGAGCAGTTGGATTCTTCTAGCTTTCTTTGTTCACCTGTTTTGCACCAGAAATTTAATGGGACTGGCATAATATTCTATGTTTTAAAATAGAGTAACAATTGCGAAATCGTTTCCTATTTAACAAAATAAAAAGAGTGAATTTTAATGAACGCGTAACAAATATGAGTATATAATGAAGGGTTCTATAACGATTTTCAACAGATTTGAATTACAGAATTCCCAAGATCTCATGCATGTTAAGTATTAAGATTAAACAAAAGGATGATTAGCAAACTTACTTGGATGCGGAAGAATTCCAATAATATGCTAATAAAAAGAAGTATAATAAAACCCCAAATCGCAGCTTCGTGAATAATAATATAATTTGTGAGACCGTCTCACAATAACGCCCCAAGTGTTGCGCCTCTACCGGTATCCACACAATATGAGTGTGTATGCTAGTACAAACTTTATGAGCAATTTCCTTCCCTCTTACTTCCCTTGAGATTTTCTGCTCTCTAGGAAAAACTCATCATAAACACCTCCCTCTATATATCTTTATATAGGGAGTTCAAGAGAATCCTAGACCATCTAGGATAAGGAAAGTATAATAAGAATAATAAATATTATTCTTATTCCTTTAATAATTAATCAATATTAATTATAATATTGCCCAAAACTCATCTAGTGTGTGACCCTGTAGGACTGACTAATACTACCCGAGTCCCAACTCATTTAGGACTCAGACTACAAGCGGCTCCTAGCAGAACATTGTAGCCACATAGAATTAATCAGTTATACAATATTACGGACATATGGGCATACTAACTCCTTCAGTCTCCCACTTGCACTTATGTCCTATAAGGCACCATAATCTCTTTGCTTCTATCTCTTCAGATGAGAATAGGGTAGGCGAAGTATCATCCCTATAAATCTCAATCTCTTTTCTCGAATTTCTGAGCTGAATTGTTACAACAGACGACTGACTTTCACCTCGTCTGGGCATGGCCATGCACTGATACAATTCACACTCTTCGAGAGGCCGAAGATGATAAACTTCTTTCACAAAGAAGGAGCAAATCCCATCTTGTCTAACCACATCCTATCACATGTTCCATGACAAGTCCAACCATCACCTTTATAGCCACCAGTCACGGTTGACGTTTGGTGATGTCAAAACTAGCACTTCACATGTACAGAATAATGAAAGACTCAGGTCTAAAGACTACCAATTACGGTGAAAGAAACTTTGTTGACACTAAGCGAAACCTTAACAAAGTTCTTTGACGGGTCCGTCTAATACATATTCCTAACATGTATCAATGTGCCTGGTTTGATATCGCAATATCAATGACTTATGGAACATAGTCATCAACCAACTCACATACTAATCATTATAAGACATAAGTGTCCCTTTCACTATGCCATGATTAGAGACTTATATAAATACATTGTCTTATAAAACAGAGTTCCATAACCAAGTCACGCACTTGATAATCTATTTAAACAATGTATACTATTTTGGGACAAACATTCAATTATACCATAATTAAATGCAAAATCAATTCTTTTATCATATAAAAGAAACATGTCATACAAACGTATCAATCATGTCGAACATAACCTCCCACTGAAAAGAAGACCTCTCGGTAGTATTAAGACCACTCGCTAATGCGTCTTATACAAATCGCAGTATTATGACTTTTCATACTATAGCCGCGAAAGAGGTTTTGTACGGGACATGCAACCATTGCATCGGTCATTATCTTGCATATGTTTATTTTACCTTATCTAAATAAAGTAAACTCAATAACACGCGTTTGATTCATAAATCAAATGTACTCTTTGTTTCTTCATAAGCAACAAAGTATATAGTGTGTATAGGTTTGATTTTTCAAACCAAGTACTCTATTTGATGCTTCATAAGCAACAAAGTACTCATTTTTGTTGTAAGATTAGTCATAGCAACGTGCTTGAACCATTTCAGCATGCAATTACTTTTCATATAAACAAAATGTGTCCAGATTACAATCGGGAACCATACTTGTCTATTTGAAGTTGATATCAATGTAACACGCTTACAATGATTACTTCATCACAAGAAGAACACTTTCTTGGTTCTTTAATATGAATATTTTCACATGTTATTCATAACAGTCACAAGGACTAGATCGGTATTCTACTCGTCATACGAGCGCATAATAAACAACATTTTTGCTAATAAGTCTCCACGAGACAACAAAATGTCGTTTCTTGAATACGTATGTCAACTACATACCAATCATAAAAGAGAGTTTACTCCCACTAGTTTCCTTGTATACACAATACTCTCATCATCTCAAAGAAATCAAAACCATTTTGAATTACTTTGTTGAGATCGAAGATTCCAACTTTTAGATACTTGTTTCGGTCTATAAATAAACCTTTAAAACTTTTCATTTACCTAGCGCACTATAATTACATGAATATTAAGATGTGTCTTACACAACTTATTGCATATTTCCATTTAAGGAAAACTATATTATTCACGTACGCCTCCTGTCAAACTCATCTCATGAATAATGACATTTGCTAGGAGAATCCAAACACTATATGGTTGTGACACCACCGGGTGTATCAATCAAAGTCCATACTTTGTAATGATACATGAAACCATTTTGGATTCATGGCCTCAAGCCATTTTACACTTTTAGAGTTGGAGCCTATCATTGCTTCCTTTAAAAGTCAAACTTATTCGGGGCTTAATCACAAGTGATACATCCATGAATCTTCATGGATTTTACCTATCTCCTTCAACATTTGAAGAAAAATCATGCGATTCTTTACCTTTCCAGGATTATTCTACTCCCACTATTTCTTTAGAGACACAATTCTCATTAAAGAATCATTCCAAGTGACAAACACTTTGTACTGGAATGAATGAAGGGCAGATTTGATATTCTATCTTAGAATACCCCGTAAAGTATATGTAAGAAATTCGAGACTAAATTTCAGAAAACTGTTTTCTTAACATTTTAAAAGTCTCAAATATCAATAAAATATTATAGGAACCATTCCAAGCACATATCTTATATGTAATATATTTTCATTGACCTAGATAAAAACAATTTCAAAATTGTGTACCAAGATACTTTAGAGCGCATAACTCCAAAAATAACGAGATCTGCATGACTCACCATAGATAGAACCTAATAAAGTTCTTATTCTCTTATAAGACATAACATTCTACAATTATTAAGAAAACGTTCATCATCAAATATTAATAGTATGATATTCCCATTTGGGGCTAACCCGCATGGTTATATCTTCGGGACATTCCCAAAAGACCTCAAACTAACTTAGCTTGTGATGTCCTTTAAAGAAAACAAATTTTCTCTAATATTCTTATAGTGAAACTTACACCGTCTCTTTAAGACTAGTAGTGAAACAATTTCATACCTATTATGATGGTCATATACACTTGATTCAAGCCTCCCATTTCGATCAAATCGAATAATAATGTTGATCGACTTCCTAAGTTGATCTCTTACTTCAATCTGATTCTATTTCAAACTTTTAAAATAATCAGACTTTATGTTCATCATATGAACATTTGCATAATTACTGAAAATAGTAATTACATTGAAGTATTATAATCTCATACCTTAGCAACATGACTTATTCAACCCACACATATCTGAATATGTGTGATCAAACTAGTTGGTCGCCTTCTTACTACAACTAGTTAAAGCACCTTAAATCCTTTTAGCATATAAACAAACTACACTTGCCTTAATTGATCCAAATCAATAAGGCCTAGAAATCCATCATCATGGAACTTCTACATGTGTATCTCGTTTCATGGCTCAAAAGACATTGTTGTAAGCGTGTGAAACTTGGGTCATAAGACTTGAACCCTTTGCATTACATGTTATAGATTAGATTGAACAAAACTAAAATTGTCATAACCAGAAAAAGAACAACATTTGTTCTTTATAAAATATTAATTCAATTTATGTTTAAACATGAAAAGAATTAACATTCTACTAATGACATTGTATGAATAACTTTTATTCAAATCTAGTTTTGAACAATATAACATTCAAATGAATAAATTATACGCAAAATGCAACAACATTTGTTCATTATACACGTAGATTTATCACATTCCTTACCATGTCTCTACTACCACAGGCCATTACATCATAATGTAAATACCATCTTTGATATCTTATACCTTATAGTAGAATATTCGTAGTAACTTTTACTTCTATAACATGCAATTCCAATTTGAAGTCATACTTCAATAACTTTCGCAGATCTTCGAGACATTTCTATGAGCTACCTTTTCAATGCTATTTGTCATTACATTAATGACGATAATTACTAAATGATTTCCATACCTTTAGACATTGATCTTAAGGTAGGACTTGACAACGATTGTCCTTCCCTTTCCCATTATCAGTGTCTAAGCTCATATCTGAAAGCTTCTTTGCCAATGAACTCAAAGAACATTAGTTTCTAAATCTTCTTGATACAAGACTCGATTGTCTTCAACATCTTATGTCACTAAATGAGAAATTTGCTTAATTTACGTGCCCAATTCATATCGAACTGACTGTAACTTAAGATATAACTGAAACAATTTCAGTCATCAACCTTTGATAATAAGGATATCTAATTACTCAAAAATTATCAATATAATTACGTCATAATAATGACGAATGAAGTAACTGGATCATCTCACATATATTTCTCACTAAGCGGGAACAATTCCATTATTTAGACAATCGACATATATGGTACGAATTGTCATCTTTATGACTTTCACAATATAGTCTAAACTATACATTAGCATTGAATATGGTTTGCTAGAAATTCTCTTTTGAAGATAAACCTCACTTTGGATAATTGAGAACAATTCTCAGAGAAACCAATCTATGAATTTGAACGATTCAAACCCATTTGAAAAACATGACAATAATGACATCTTACAACTATCAACAAATGCAAAACTAATTCAATATATTAATAAACTGTGATGATCTTAACCGATTTAAGACACACAATTCGTACGACATTCTTAAACAATTTTAAGATAAAATTACTACACACATAACCCTCATATGTGCATAGTATTCTAGGATCCCTAATCATATATAACGTGAGTGAGCTTTGGCTCATCGCCCAAATTACACATATCAAGGTAGCCATCAAATGTCAATCGCATCAAATGCGACTCCTAGTCGTCATGTAACATCTTATGTGACTTGACTATTTGCCCCAAAGTCCAAAACTGTTTTGATAACTTTGTTAAGTGTACCAAATCTCACGTGTGGATAACTGTTACCCACCTGCTCAGCTTACATAGAAGGAGTACTCTACTTTGGCAGACAATACTTCCAACGATATAAGTTTTTACAGTCGTTAATTTGGAAGGACATTACTTAATATTTTAATTGAGGGAAGGTGGAGTCAAACATGATAAAGGTCCTAAGCATGGCGCTAGTTCTCTTACGGAAAAAAAGTATAAGGGAACCTAGCCGTTCTAATTTACACACAAAGCTTTAATTCATTCTTAAACATCACATGTAATATACAAGCGATTGTAAATTAGAACAAGTCATGTTAAGAACTCCAAAAACGATTCATAATCGTCAACAATTCAAAATTGTAGGTTTTTGAACATCTTATGCAAAAACGTAATAACATAGGTATCATGATCATATCATACTATGTATAAAACAAATAAGAACTCATTCAAAATTAAATCAATACAACCATTGTAACAATGAATCAATCAATCAAATTGATTAAATCACAAAACCAATTATGAAAAAACAAAAATCATAATTTTAAATTAAAAAGCACCTGAAAGTCTAACAAGACGTCAGAATTTGGCTTAAAAACGTCGACCCTGCTATGCAGTCTTGTTTAAAACGTCGTTTACACTCGAAAAACACTATTTTTAAGCCAAAATCCGACAATCAAAACTGATGAACAGTAACTTACCGAAACGCGCGTGAATAGTAACCGTGAATAGTAACCGTGAATAGTACCACGTGAACAGTAATTTTGCTTTAATCAAATTAGAGCATTACACACGAAATTAAACAATTTAATCACCTAATCAAATTAGGGTTTGTTACATATCTAATCTAATTAGATCCAATCAAATTGGTATTTTAAGACAATCTTAAAATTGGCTTTCCAACAATAAATTAGGGATTTTCTTAAATCAATTAAATTAGGGTTCCTTCTAATCAAATTAAAGGAATTCATCATAATATCAAATATTACGATACAATACAACATCTTACATGATACAACCCTAAATTTAATATTTAACAACATACAACAATTGTATACAATTGAGCTAATTCAATTCAAAACTCCAATCTGGAAACTCAAAAATAAACACAAAGATACAACAATTATATCTAAAGGTGCAACCTTTTAATCTAATACTTAACAATACATGTTCGCTCTGATACCACTGAAGGGTTCTGTAACGATTTTCAACAGATTTGAATTACAGAATTCCCAAGATCTCATGCATGTTAAGTATTAAGATTAAACAAAAGGGTGATTAGCAAACTTACTTGGATGCGGAAGAATTCCAATAATATGCTAATAAAAAGAAGTATAATAAAACCCAAATCGCAGCTTCATGAATAATAATATAATCCGTGAGACCGTCACACAATAACGCCCCAAGTGTTGCGCCTCTACCGGTATCCACACAATATAAGTGTGTATGCTAGTACAAACTTTATGGGCAATTTCCTTCCCTCTTACTTCCCTTGAGATTTTCTGCTCTCTAGGAAAAACTCATCATAAACACCTCCCTCTATATATCTTTATATAGGGAGTTCAAGAGAATCCTAGACCAACTAGGATAAGGAAAGTATAATAAGAATAATAAATATTATTCTTATTCCTTTAATAATTAATCAATATTAATTATAATATTGCCCAAAACTCATCTAGTGTGTGACCCTGTAGGACTGACTAATACTACCCGAGTCCCAACTCATTTAGGACTCAGACTACAAGCGGCTCCTAGCAGAACATTGTAGCCACATAGAATTAATCAGTTATACAATATTACGGACATATGGGCATACTAACTCCTTCATATAAAGTTCAAATACAAGTCAAAATCGTTAAAATAATGTGTTACCAATTAATCAGGCCATCTTTCTCTAGCTTGTTAATAATTAGATTGGCTTGTTGGTAATTGTGTGCCATAGAATAAACATAGAATAATAATGGCGTAACATAGGTAACGATTGTTTAATAAGAGAAAGTAAGAGTTATTCAAAAATGGTAGGAAAATCTAAGTTTTGAAAATTTTCATGATATAAGACAAGAATAATATAAGAGTAACATTAGAATAAAACAAAAATAACAAAAGAATACTATAGAATAACACAGTAACACAAGAATAACACAAAAATATTAAGAATAGCACAAGAGTAACATCAGAATAACATAAGAGTAACACAAGAATACTCTTTAATAATAACACATGAGTAACATTAGAATAACACAAGAACAACACAAGAATAATACAAGAGTAACACAAGAATAACACAATAATACCAAAAGAGTACTACAAAATAACACCGTAACACAAGAATAATAAGAATAACACAAGAGTAACATTAGAATAACACAAGAATAACACAAGAATACTCTTTAAGAGTAACACAAGAATACTCTTTAAGAATAACACATGAGTAACACAAGAATAACACAAGAATAACACAAGAGTAACACAAGAATAACACAATAATACCAAAAGAGTACTACAAAATAACACCGTAACACAAGAATAATAAGAATAACACAAGAGTAACATTAGAATAACACAAGAATAACACAAGAATACTCTTTAAGATTAACACAAGAATACTCTTTAAGAATAGCACATGAGTAACATTAGAATAACACAAGAGTAACACAAGAATATATAACACAAGAGTAACACAACAATAACACAACAATACCAAAAGAGTACTACAAAATAACACCGTAACACAAGAATAATAAGAATAACACAAGAGTAACATTAGAATAACACAAGAGTAACACAAGAATACTTTTTAAGAATAACACATGAGTAACATTAGAATAACACAAGAGTAATACAAGAATAACACAGGAATAATACAAGAGTAACACAAGAATAATACAACAATACCAAATGAGTACTACAAAATAACACCGTAACACAAGAATAGTAAGAATAACACAAGAGTAACATTAGAATAACACAAGAGTAACATAAGAATACTCTTTAAGAATAACACATGAGTAACATTATAATAACACAAGAATAACACAAGAATAACACAAGAGTAACACACGAATAACACAATAATACCAAAAGAGTACTACAAAATAACACCGTAACACAAGAATAATAAGAATAACACAAGACTAACATTAGAATAACACAAGACTAACATAAGACTAACTCAAGAATAACGTAAGAGTAAAAATAACAGAATAACAAATGTGTGGTAAGTTTATTAGTTCACTATCTTAAACATAACACAAGAGTAACACAAAATTAAGTATATAAGCACCTCTCATGACGTGCATATCTCATCTTTTTCATATTGTTAACATGTGTTATTCTATTGTTATTTTATGTTATCATGTGTTATTCTATTGTTACTCTAATGTTACCGGTGTTCCATTATTGCTCTATATTAATTCATTGTTACTATGTGTTATTCCATTGACATTCCAATGTTATTCTAGTGTTAAATGTGCTATTCTATTGTTATTCTATGTTATTCTATGTTATTTTATTATTAGTCTAATGTTGTCATTACTCCATTATTACGATGTGTGACTTCATTGTTATTCTGTGTTATTCCGTTGTTATGCCAATATTGGTCTATTGTTAACAAGTGTTATTCTGCTGTTATTCTAATGTTACCACATGTTATTATGTTGTTATTCTAATGTTACCACGTGTTATTCTATTGTTACTGTTGTGATACTTCCATGTTTTCCTTTTGATATTTTTATGTTACTCTTGTGTTAATGATGTTTTACTCTTACAGTCTTATGTTACTCTTATGTTATTGTTAATAAAGCTAAAGCTAACTCTTTATTCTAATTATACAAAGAGATAGGAATCAAAACTCTCGATAAGTTAATGGACGAACCCTTCCTTACTCCTCGCTATATCGAAAGGAAAATAACAGAAGGTAGCAAATTCTAAATTTGACCAATTATTCCATTCAAATTTTCGAATGTTATAACTGTAAATAAATTTAAGCTTCTCTGACAAGTACTTAGAGAAAAAATGAGAAAAAACCCTCAAATCTACCAAGTACATTCCTGAAAATGACATACATTCAAAGTAGAATGAAAGTTCTGTGATTATTATTATTCCTACATTGATACACACTTTACTACTATGGATTAAAGAAGATGGAAACGAATTTAAGGAAAGGCCGTTTGATTGCAAAGGGATAAATCATACACACTTTGAAGGGAACAATAATAATACATAATACAATGGTCTCATGATATATATAAAGTCAATTACACTGTGTTCAAAAAACCCAAATCATCATAATCAACCCAAACCCAATCGAGTAATCGACAAAAGATAATAACAAAATCAAAGCGAAAAACCGAGATAACTGAAGCTCAACATCCTTTCATGTCAACATCTTCCAATTTGTTTGTGCATCTAACGAACCTGCAACACAAACAAACATTACTTTGCATATTACATGTCCCTCTTCATTGACAATTTCATAAGGTTTTGCATCGACCTTTATAATTTTCGTCTTTTCTACTTTATAACTATCACCTTCCATTTCTAATGATCATTAGTTTCCAGTAGTAGTTGCTCAAGAAAATCCCTATTTACCTTCGGGTATTCTGAAAAGACTATTCTGTTATCGGATCCATGGAGGAATTAGAACAAACACTTGTTCATAGGCGATACAAACTGAAAACCAGACAACAGCATAACCGTAGCAACGTGTGAATCAAAAGCATCGGAGTGCGCAAAATTAAATGCTCTTATTAAAATCGTCAACAAATAACATCACTATTGAGTGCATAGAAACTCTAATACGAGAAACAAACAAATAAAATTAACTAAATCAAAGATTAAGTACAAGAAGCTGAAGGTATAGATGATATTGTCCACTTAATCAATAAACTGAAGCGCAAACCCTATATTCATGCGACGAACAATATAAAAGTATCATACACGGTGTAAAAATAAGGGAAAATCAAAATGCATACATGTATAAAGCCGAACGAACGATAATTAAAAACAAAAAATACTTCGGAATAACGCACACTTAAAAATTAACAATTTAAAGAACAAAATTTAAACTAACAGCAGAAAAATATAATAGAAGAGCAAAAGAGGAAAAAAGAAGAAGATGTGAGTACCTTAAATCACAAAGTAGGAGGTATTTGAAGAAGAAATGCACGAACTACACAGGGTAACACCTGAGTAACATAGGAGAGAGAGCAAGAGAGAGATAGATAGATAGAGCGTGAGGATGGTTAGCACTTAGCAGTGAACAAAAAAAAGAGAAAATAACGAAGCGCATGTGGAAGGAATCACTATATATATGGAGAGTGAGGTTAAATCTGGGCCATAGATCTTCAATTTGATTCAATGGTCCAGATTTGTGAGTACCAACTCACCATAAGACACTAGACTCACAAGAACCCAATTCTATATATATATATATATATATATATATATGATTATAAATTATTACTTAAAATGTTAAGTTTAATTTACTTGACATGAAATTGTGTCTAAATTAGTTAAATACATATTTATATTATGAAATAACATGTCACATGTCACATGTGTGACAAATGACAAAATCGCATTTTATAAAATGGAGTCCATTTTACACATCAAAACCGGCATGCTTGTGTGTAGGGTAGTGTTTAGGCTTTAATGTTGTTCTAATCAAGATTAAGCATAATGATTAGTAGCCTAAATAGCTATAGCCACTCTACAAACATTGATAAGGCAAAAAGTAAAAGGGAACCATCCTTTCCCATGAAGGTGCCCGCCTTGGTGAAGGCTTTAAGAGGATGTTTTCCTCTTGGTTTGTATAATAACATCTCATAAGAAAACACTTACATTATCTCACTACAAAACACAACAATATACTTAGAAACTTTAGAAGTTTCATAGAACTTGTGTTGGAGTATAAACACCATATTACTAGAGTAGTAATTAGAGTGTTGTATATTTGTTTTAAGGGTACTTAACTATTGTACTAATAAATCAAAAGTTGAGAGATTTAAGGGTAAGTCTAGGTGCGTGCAACTTATAGGAGGGTTCCTATTCTTGGAGCTTTGGAAAATCATCCTAATCATCTAGCTCAAGAACAAGTACAAGAAGGTGTCTTGTACTTGTGCCCATATCCGTATAATACTCAATGTGAGGAACATTTCTTTCTCTATTCCAATTCAATTAGTTAGCATGTAACTAGATCTTGAAACTAATTAAAGAGTTAATTAGTTTTACTTAAGAAATGTCTTACGTATAGGTATATTAATCTAACAATAAGACGGCTTAAATATCGTTTCATATTGGCATATAAGACGAATTTTTTGTCTCCCAATTTTTTCTGCTTGTGTCTTATTTATGCTACAGGGACATATTTGACTCGTATTAAATTTAAACCGAATATAGCCGTCTTAAATGAAAACTTACTTAAATATATCCGACATTTTTTTCTTTATATTATAACATCGATCGATTATAAACAATTATATTACTTGGGCTAAATTTACCCCACCATATAGTCCATAGCATATACTATACATTACAATGAGAACAATGGGGCCAACTTTAAATCTACTAATCTACCTATACAGTGGCTATCAGGCATCATCATACTTCCACCTTTTAACCATCTTCCCCACCGCCTCACAATCAAAGTCTCCATAATCACCACCCTCACAAATACATTTTCCTTCTTTAGAAAATAAAAAAAGTACAAATACAATGGATTTTTTCGATTATTAAAAACCATA
Source organism: Heliosperma pusillum (assembly GCA_022085475.1). Classification (NCBI taxonomy): domain Eukaryota; kingdom Viridiplantae; phylum Streptophyta; class Magnoliopsida; order Caryophyllales; family Caryophyllaceae; genus Heliosperma; species Heliosperma pusillum. Next base: position 1,154 of record JAIUZE010035207.1, on the reverse strand, counting down.
TTTTATACAACGATATCCTCATATTGATTTTGAAGAGTTTATATCTAGTCATTATAGAAGAGTAAAACCTTTTTTATTTAAACCATATTTTCTATAATTTTAGCTACTACTCCATATATAATGGAGAACTTCATGTCATCATCTTACAGAAATATAATATATCCCTTATTTAGTATTCAAATATCAATATTTAATTTCTTTCATTTTGTGTAAATCAACATATTTTTTTGTTCCCCGATTATAATTATTTACAGTTAAGTTACCTTTGTTACAAAAATATCTTTATATCTTTATAAAGTAAATTCAAAGTACATGCAAATTTTTTTATTAGTATCCACATGATTTGTCTTAAAGATTGGTATGATTTGGTTTTTAAAATAGTTATTAATTTTCTTATATTTATTTTGGATGTAACATTCTATTTCAATGTCTTCTAATTAAAAACTAGTTTTAGACCCGTGCAAAAATGCACGGGTTGCTTTATAATTAGTTGTAATATTCACATTTAATACATGATTTTTCTTAGCTGAAGACTCGTCAATCTTAAACTCTCACACAAATTCCCAAAACGACCCGTTAATTTAGGGAGAGAGCTGAACCACTTGATTAATTAAAGAATTTCAAATAATTTATAAAATTTTAAATAATAATCTATTGTTACTAACTATTTCAACAAAAAAATATAAGTCATAAATAATATTAATGTATAAGTGTTTATATATAAATGTAAAATTCAAATTATATTACTTTATTATTGCCAAATATGATTTTAAAAAGAATTATGTATCTTTTATAAAATCAATAAGGAAACAATCCGGGAGTATTTAAAACGAATTAAAAAAATAACATTATGTATCTTTTATAAAATATTAGTGTATATCACATATTAAGTATTTCAAAAATCATATAAATTTGTTATTTTTAAAAAATAATGTTTTTGACATGTACTATGACCAGCTTATAACCGACCCGACATGTATAGTTGAACCTGAATTTGTATCCATAACACTGACATGATATATGTGAATGTGACCCATATATTCACTAATTATATAATATAAGCTTTTATAATAATTTGCTAATAAATTCTATCTACAATATACTAAAGCAGAAACATTTCAGTGTTTCTGATTGGCTGCAGAAATTCAGGAAAA